>PVKA01015637.1:5338-49624 GCA_004027165.1 Ctenomys sociabilis | reverse complement strand
TTTTGGCAGACTGGGGATTGAACTCAGGCCCTTGAGCTTGCCAGGCAAGCACTTATTGTACTGAGTCATTTCCCTGGCCCCCAGAAATGAATAGATACTCTTCAGATGAAAAAGTAAAAAACAGCAAATTAATGCCTGAAAAAATGTCCCACATCACTGGTCATTTGAGAAATGCAAAAGATTCCATCTCACTCCAGAAAAAAAAAAAAAAAAGACTTTCCTCCAAAAATCAATCAAGGGCCAGTGAGATAGCTCAGTGGTCCAAAGCGCCTGCTTACGCAAGCTTAGACAGGTGCAGGGGACTGCTGTTCGATCACTGGTGCCACATACCACACCAGCACTGCCCTCAGGGCAGGCTGAGCCAGCCAAAAAAAGAGAGAGAGAAATCAATCGATAGAAAGGGGCTGGGGAAATTGCTCAGTGAAATAACCACTTTCCTGGCAAGTGCAAGGGCCTGAGTTCAATCCTCAGTTCTGAAAAAAAAAAAAAAAAAAAAAAAAAAAAAAAAAAAAAAAAAAAAAAAAAAAAAAAAAAAAAAAAAAAAAATATATATATATATATATATATATATATATATATATACCAATAACAAATGTGACAAGACGTAGAGGGAAAGCAACCCTTCTTTACTACTGGTGGGAGTGTAGATTGGTGCAACCACTGTAGGAGTAAGTATGGGGATTCCTCAGAAAACTGAAACTAGAGGTTCCATTTGACCCAGTCCTTCTCTTCAAGGTATCTTCTCAAAAGAGTTAAAGGCATTACACCATGGTGATACTATATTTTCACTCAAATTTACAACAGCACATTTTATAATAGCTAACTCTTGAAAATGGCTCATATGGCCATGAATGAATGAATGAATACAGGAAATATGATTTTTTATGGAATACTATTCTGCCATAGTGGAATACTATTCTGCCATAATGAAGGATAAACAAGATATTTTTAGGTAAATGGATACACCTATTTCACTTAAATTAGAACATAATTTAAGTGAAATAAATCAGGCACACATGTATAAATATCATATTGTTTCCCTTGTGTGAGAAACCTAAACAGGTATTAAGAACCAAAATGGAGATTAGATATTGAGAAGATGGAAGAAAATGTTCAAATGAGAAGGGGAACAATGAAGTGGGGAGGGAAAAAATAAGGAAAGGAAGTGGAAAAACAATTAAAGATAATTGAAAAAAAGCAACAGAAACAGTTTTGTGAATAGAGAGGAGAAAAAGGTTTGAAAAAGAGGAAGGGAGGGGGAAAATTAAGGTATATTATGTACAGATTTCCTAGGATGAGTGTGATTATTATGCATGTAAAAATGTATCATAAAATTAATTTTAAAAGGGTTGAATTGAGAAAATTTTATTTAACCTAGTTTTGTCATAACTGAAAGTGAATAAAGCAATAAGATAGTCTTTCTCTTTAATGTTGAGGACAAATGAAAATATTATTTTGCTAATGGAAGTGTAAATTAGTGTGACTATTCTAAAAGGCATTTGGTTTCATCTATCAGAAATACACATATTCTATAATTTAGAATCTTCTTTCCTCACTATTTAAAATAGCCTAGGACATGTGCAAGTGTTTGCAGCCATTGTTGTAAAAGCAAAATAATGAAAATGAGCTAGATGATCATTAATAGATAATTGATTAACAAGCATATAATTTACGTCTAAAATTTAAAGCAATGGGGCCAGGAGATAGCTCAGTAGAGTAAGTGCTCACCTAGCAAGTGCAAGGTCCTGAGTTTAATTCTTGGTACCACAAAAAATAAATAAAATAAAAATTTAAGGCAATGTATTCTCAAACAATTTGTATTTGTACTGACAATTAGCAATTTAATTTTTTTCAGAACAAACTGCATTTATTTATTATTATTTTTTTATACACTGCTTTTTTAAATTAATTTTATTGAGAAAAAATTGCAATGAGACAGCTTCGAAACAGGTTGGTAGGAGAGTTACAACAATTAATACATTGCATATTGTTGTCTTTGTAGTAGTCATTCATAGCACAGGATGGAGACATGATATCCTGCCCAAACACTGTTAGTATAAATCTTTCTTCTTATTGAATTAAGAGAAAGTAGCTGTATATCTATCCTATTTTGTATATACAGATCCAAAAATGCTCCTCCATTTATATCACCTTTTCTTCTTTAGTATTGTCAGAGATAGGTATTTCATTGCCATCCAAATATTGTAGGTGCATGAATTCAGCAAAATATTCCAATATAGTCCAGTATTCCACAATAGCAGTGGGTTATCCACGGGACTGGCAATGTCCGAATCTGATGACTTGAGCCTTCCACAGCTCAGCACATTAACATGGCTTCATTTTTCATACCTTGTTTCTACATAGATATCAAAAATATTGTTGAGTGAAAAAAGCAGGCTATAATATAGCACATTATATAATATAGCACATTACTTATAAATTAAAAGTGCAGAAACAGTAACAAGTGTTTTTGTGTGCACAAGTAGAAATAAAGTAATCAGCAAAATAGTTAATCAGAAAATAGAAGAAGTTTCTAGTACACCAGTCTCTAAGATGGTCCTCAGTGATCCCTGTTTTTGCAGTACTGGGGATTGACTCAGGACCTTCTGTTTGTCAGGGAAGCACTTATACTACTGAGCTATCTCCCCAGCCCTGTCTGTTTGGATAGTTCCTTTCACAATAAATATGTACTAGGCCAAGTGTGGTAGCATACACCTGTAATCCCAGCACTACTCAGGCTTAGGTAGGAAAATCACCACAAATCTGAGACCCCTCTGGACTCCATAGTGAGACCCTGTCTCAAAAAAAACATAAATAAATACATCCTACTCTGTATCCTGTCCACTCCAACCTCCCAATAGGATGAAGACAATGGCATGTGACCTTAAAGGCCAGTACCTAAAATAGAGGGCATATCCTCCCTGCTATCTTGCTTTTCCTCACTATTGCTCATTCTGGAGAAAGCCAGCTGCTGTGCTGTGAGTGCACTCAGGAAGCCTATAAAGAGGTCCATAGGAAAAAGGAGTGAGGGCTCCCAACGATAACTAGTACCACCTTGAACCACCTTAAAGATACAGCCATTAGCCCCAGTCAGGCCACAACCTCATGAGAGACTAACAACAGAACCACCCAGCTAAATTGCTCTTCATCAAGCCCTTTTTTCTTGCTTTGTTTTTTAATGTTTTCTTGCTTTATGAAAATGTTTAACCTGAAAACCCCTCTAGATTATCTATACTCTATAAAGAACCAGTGACTCTTGCAACTGTACTCTGGCATACTTTTCTATTTCACAATTAAATACCTTTTCCACATTGAAAAAATAAATAAATGAATTGCTCCTGTGTTCCTAATCCACAGAAACTGTGGTGCACAATAAGGTATTTAAAAAAATAGTTATTCTTAAGTTACCAAATTGGAAGGCAATTTATTACATAGCAGTAGGTAAAGAGTATAGAGATGGTTGTCCAACAAGGCTCTGTTACTCCATTCACATTGTTGGCTGTCAGAAAGATATTAAAGGCCCAGCAGCAGTGAACTGAACACTTTCTTCTCTGGGTACTTAGAAGAATGGATCATTCTTGAAGGCCTGATTTTTGTGTTTGCCATGACATCAACCCCAGTAGTGGCAAGAGTCCGTACTTTGGAAAATGCTGACCTAGGGTGTCATGGTCTAAATTATGCCGCTTCAAAATTCATAGTTGAAGTCATGACTCCCAGTGCATCAGAATGTGACTATACTATACTTGGGCATAGGGTCTCTAAAGAGGTAACTTCCAATTTGGTAACTTAAGAATAACTATTTTTTTTTAAATACCTTATTGTGCACCACAGTTTCTGTGGATTAGGAACACAGGAGCAATTCATTTATTTATTTTTTCAATGTGGAAAAGGTATTTAATTGTGCATCAGAATGTGACTATACTATACTTGGGCATAGGGTCTCTAAAGAGGTAATCAAAGTACAGTGATGTCTTTAGGGTGAGTCCTAATGTAATATGAATGGTGTCCGTATAAAAAAAAAGGTGGACACAGACACACACGGGGAGACCACCTAAGACATGGAGAGGAAAACACCTGCAAACCACGTAGAGAGGCCTTGAAGAAACCAACCCTGCTGACCCCTGGATCTTAGACTTCTTATCTCCATAACTGTGAGAGAATGAAGTTCGCCACCCATTGTTGTTGTGGCACTTTTTTTTTTTATTGAAGAACACATAGCAATGAGACAGTTTCAAATCAAATTAGTAGGACAGATTCAATAATCAATACGTTGCATAGTGTTTTTGTAGTTTTTTTTTGTCATACAAAGTGCATGCATGATATTCTATTTACAAACACTATTAGAGCAGATGCCCCTAATCAATGAATTAAGATAATTAGCTGTATACTTATCTTTTTTAAAAAAGCTGAATTATAGTCCAGTTTCAATAATTAATACTTTTTACATTGTTATCTTCCTAGTGGTTATCCATAGTACAAGAAGCAGACAGGATACCCTGTGCAAACACTATTAGTGCAAATCTTTCTTATAGAACCATGTAAAAGTAGTGCATATTTATCCTAACTGTACTGTTAATACAAACAAAGAATGGTTCTTCATTTGTATCCCCCCCTCTTTTTTTGTTTAGTTGTTGTGGGCCTTTGTTATTCTGTCATCCATTGTTATAGTGGCCCCAGATAGTGAATAAACAGCCCAAGATACACATCCCAAGACAGAAGCATCTCTGCCAAAGCCACAGATGAAATGCAAAGCAAAACAGCAGTGAAAACTCTTATCTTTTAACTGAATATGGTTCTTCCCATGAGTGAGACCATAGTCCCAAAAGCCTGGAAGAGTTCCCAGCCAATGTTTGCTGACAACAGTTCAGCTCCTAAGAAGATGGGCTCTGCCTGCAGCCTCCACTGTCCCTCCTGCCTCATACTACAGTCTCTCAAGAACTAGCCCCACGTGGACTTCATCACCCTGGTTATCTCACAGCAGAGCAGCAGCCCTGGCAGGGAATTGTGCCGTGCTCCAGGAATCAACCATCAGCACCTAATATGCAAGTGGTGCCCAGAAGTCTATGATCTTGCAGAACTCAGAAAGTCACATAGAAGGTAAAAAGGAAGTTTTACTTCTATGGGAAGAGGCATTATCCCTGAAAGAGACATTCCTCCCCATATGAAATACTACAGTCCCCACTCCCATGTCCAACTGCCTCTGAACAACTCTATCTGGGTGTCCTTTCAACACTTAAAACCTGACAAGCTCAAATAATCAGTCTTCTTTAAACATCCCTGCCTGCCAGAGTTCTGATTTCATTTAATGTCATTGCCATAATAATAACAGTGATCTATCACCTGTCAAGTGCCAGCAATATGTCTACTGCTGCACATGAGTCATCAATTAAACTCAGTCAAACAAGTCGGATTACTACTACCCTTCTACAGACTAGGACACTCAGGCTGCAAGCTGTGACAGGGTCACAGAGCTCATAAGTTACAGGGATGAGACATAAATCCAAGCTTGAATAAATTCAAGACAAACTGGTGGCCTACTGTCCACATCTGCTGTGCACATGGGTTTTGTTTGACCTCAATTGTGGTATATTTTATTTAAAAAAATCTTCATTAGATACTAACATTAAAATGTCAGGAAATGTCACACAAAAAGCCACATTACAATAGTCTCAGAGGATGGGAGGGGTGGAAGGACAAAAGGAGAGGGGGAAAAAAGAGGAAGGAAAGGAAGGAGGGGGGAAGAAGGAGGGAGGGAGGGAGAGAGAGACTTTTGAGCACTCATTCAAGATAATAAAAAGGAAACTCCTGTTATTAACTTCTAGTGACATCTAGACTATTTTGGAGGGGTTTTGGTCTGGACCAGAGCATCAGATAATGATAGTTACTGTAGCCTGTTTTATGCTGTTATAACTGAACACCTGAGGCTGGGTAATTTATAATGATCAGAAATGTATTTGTCTTGCAGTTCTGGAGGATGGAATGTCCAAAATTATTCTTTCCTTTCCTTTCCTCTTTCTTCCTTTTTTCTTTTCTTCTTTCTCTTCTTTAGTTTTTTTTTTTTTTTTTTTTTCTTTTTAACACAAGGTTTTGCTATATAGTTCAGGCTGGTCTTGAGCTCACTTTGTAGCCCAGACTAGTCTTGAACTCACAACCATTCTTCTGCCTCAGCCTCCTGAATGCTGGGATTATAGACATGTACCACCATGCCTAGCTTCAAGATCATTTCTTGTGGAGGACTTTTTGTTGTGTTATTCCATGGTAGAAAGGAGAAAGATCCAGAAAAAAGGAAGGGGTCTGATCTCATCATTTTTATTAGGAACCCACTTTCTTTATCATTAACCCACTCCCAAAATAATGGCATCCATCTATTGTTGAAGGCAGAGCCCTCAAAACCCAATCACCTTACAACCATCTCTCAGTATTATTGCTTTAGCAATTAAGTCTCCACCACAGGAAATTTGGGGATGCATCAAAGCAGCAGTCATAATGACTAATGTTTACTCTATACTCATTATGGACCTTTTCCCAGGCCAGACTCTGAGCTCCTGGATGTTGATAGGATTAGGTAAATCAGGTAACTAAGGGGCACCTGTGAGTCCATGTATAGGGGCTGGAAAATCTAATAACAAAGCACCAGAAGCTTTGGTAATTATAATTCTAATAAGGCCTCAGAAGAGAGGAACACTATGTATTCACTTGTGGTAGACAAAGGGGACCAAAAAAAGGCCAAGCTCACTGTTATGGTTTAAACGAAACATTCTCAAAAGACTCATGTATTGAGGGCTTGACTACCAATATAGCAATGATCAGAGGCAGAGCTTAGAGAGGTGTTTGGATAATGAGGGCTCTCACTTCATTGGTGGGAATTGGCCTTTAGAAGATAGGGCCATGTTGGAAGTTAGGAGATAACCCCTGTGCCCAGCCCCTTCCCTTCCCTGTGCATCTCTTCTAGCCCACTCTGCTTTCTAACTGCCATGAACTGAGCAACTTTGTCTTGCTCTCCCATGTCTCTGCACCTTGGAGGCCAGTTACCATGGACTAAACCCTCTGAAACTGTGAGTCAAACAAGTCTCTCCTCTTCTAAGTTGATTTTCTTAAATTGTGAGCAAATATTTGAGCACAACAATGAAAATCTGACTATTACAATCACTCTTTTACAATGGCATTAATTTACTATGACTTAATCATATCTTAAAGGTCCCATCTTAATACCATTATAATGGCACTTAAATTTGAGCATAAATTTTAGAGGGAAAAAAATATTCAGATCGTTGCACATACATATACCCTTGGACCTAGCCATCCATTCCAAGGTATTATCCAAAGATACATGTGTGTCACACATGCACAAGAAAGTCTCCAGAGCATAGTCACAAATGACTGGACACTGGCCAAATGCATTTAGGTCCATCTGTCAAACAGGGCCTTTTACATGGAAGACAGTGTGACAGAGGCCAGTCCTAGCCCTGCCTCCAACTAGTTGTGTGGCTTCAGACAAATCACTATAAATTTCATAGGACAGAGCTTCAGTTTTCTCATCAGGAAACAAAGGGCCATTCTAAGGGTCACTAAAAATCAATAAATTACGAGCACTGAGAAAGCATCTGGCATACATTTCAGTAGGCATGACTTGACCTTAGGGTTAGTAGCAGAGTTACTACCATTGTTCTGGTATCAAAGGGCAAGATGTAGCTCTTAAACTAAAGCCATATAAATTGCCTGTTCAATAAATGGCCAAATTTCTGAGAGAAAGAGCAAGACAGATGCTGTGGTGCTGACCAGTTGAAACAAAAGGAGATTTGAGGTCAGAAGATGCCTGTATGGAAACCTACCATGTGCCAGTGGTGTTCCCTTGCCATACCACTCCTCTGCATCCCAGTGTCCAGTTTATAGGAAAGGGATTATCCTAAATCCTTGGGGAGATAACACTCTAATGCACTGTCTTCAGAATCAAGTTTAGTGTGGGAACTATCATTGCTTAGGACATAATGGAGCAATTTTCATAGTTTCATCTACTCTAAGGTTTTGGAGAACATAAACTAGGTTAAAATCACCCCAAAGATAAAATTGCAAAAAGCTCAAGGACAGACTTCTTGATCATATTTTTGTCTATGTCTAAGGTGGAGTAAGACATCCCCCCTGGAAACAGAGGCAGGGCTGACTCAACAGAGAAATTATGGGGGCAATTGCATCAAGAGATCCAAGGCAGAGTCAGAAGTACCAGCCTCAGGCAGAGGGACCCGCTTTCTTACTGGCAAAATCAGCCATCATCGGTTGAACTTGTCTCCCCAAAAGATGTGGGAGTTCTAACTTCTAGTACATATGAATGGGATCTTCTTTGGAAATAAGCTTTTTGGAGATGATCAAGTTAAAATGGGATCTCACTGGGTGTGATAGGGCATACCTGTAGTCCCAAAGCTCTAGGAAGCTGAGGCAGGAGGACCTTGGCAAGTTCCAGCCCAGCCAGGATAAATTAGTGACAATGAAATAAAAAATAAAAAGGGACTGAGAATTTAGCTCATTGCAAGAGCCCTGAGTTCAATGTCTTGTGCTGAAAAAATAATTAACATAGATTCTAATGAAGTGTTTTTGCAAATGTCAAATGTAGACAGAGACAGGCATGCATGTAAAGAACATTATGTGAAGATACAGGGAGAAACAAGGAGTCCTGGAGGTTACAGGAAGCTAGGAGAAGGTATGGAGCAGATTGTCTCTCTGAGAGAACCAACTCTGAGAACACCTTGATTGTGTATGCTTGTTTTCAGTATGGTGGGGAACAACTGTCAAGTCACTCAGTTGGCGATACTTTGAAACAGCAATCATGCATTTGTAAAATACGCAAGTCCTGAGTGTCCAAGAGCAGTGAGCTGGACCCTCTCTTCTGCAGGGCCCTGGCAGGTCATGGCTAAGAAAGGGATGGCTAGGACCACCTCTTGGTGCTGTGATTGATATACCTGAGCTCATAACAGCACAATAAGGGTGAGGAGTGTGGGGCACCTTTCCCTTTACCCTTGTTTATCCCCCTCAAGTGCTTTTCTATATTTAAACCCTTTTTAAAATATACTCTTTTTTTTTTTTTTTTTTTTTTTTGCAGGCTTCCCTCACAAGCACTCTACCAATGAGCCTTGTGATGTCATTTTTTGATGTCAGTTCTTAAGATTATAATGACTTAATGGGACTCAAGAATGCCCCAGATGTCAGATATTTTCCAAGAACTTTCCTAAGTTTTGCACACCCTTTGAAGGTGCAAGGAGGTCAAATCATCTTCTTTTCTACAGTCAAAATACTTTTGACACCCAGTACTGTATATAGATTTTCAACACCAAGCAACTCTCTAAATCTCTACAGATGCCAACTGGGTATCCTATAATTAAATTAAAATTTGACACTAGCTATTGCATAGGTTGAGGGCTCTGTACCACAAGACTTTTCCACTTCAGATGTCATCGTAAGTAGCAGCTCCTAGGTCACCCACATTTTCTGTATGCGAAATTAGAGGTTCTCCTCAGGTTTAGTAATTTGCTAAGATGGATCCCAAAATTTAGGAGAATATTTATCTGCATTCATTAAGTGGTTTATTATAAATGATACAACTTAGAAACAGTGCAATTGAAGATAAGTGAAGGGGAAGATCTGGAGAGAGACCAGGAGCTTTTATGCCTTCTCAGGGGCCCCATCCTCTCACAGCCACCATCTGATCCACAAGCTCTAGGAGTCCTTGTTCTTTTGAGGTTTTGTGAAGATTTCATTACATACGGATGCATGATTAAATCATAATTCAACCACCAACCTTTTCCCCTCTTTAGGGATAGGCTTGAAAGTTACCACTCTCTAATTTCAGGATTGGTTTCCCTGGCAACCAGCCCCTGTCCTGCAGTTGTCCAAGGGCTTTTCAAAAAAAATCACTCATTTACCCAGGCTCAGATGTGGTGGAAAGGAGCTTGTTACGAAGAATGCCTTTATCATTCTGAGCTATAGCAGGAGCTGGAAACAAAAAACAACAACAAAAAACCTACAACAAAAGATGGTTCTTTCACTCTTACCAATTAGGAAAATACAAGAGTTCTAGTATCTCTGACCAGAGTCAGGGCAAAACCCAAAATATGTATTATTTATTATATTATACCATACTATCATATCTGCTTACTCTTGCAAATTTTTTGCTTACTGAAAAAATATCAGCCATCCACAGCCTTAGGGTTTGCATCTGGGATTCAACTATTGAAAAAAATTAAATTTCTATTTATTTTAATTTTTTTTATTTTAAAAAGAATAAAAGAAACAAAAGCAAAACAACAAAAAATAAACTTTTATTTGTCTTGAATGTGTACAGACTTTTTTCCCTTATCATCAGCTAAACAATATAGCCTGGCATCTGTTTGCATAGCATTTGCGTTGTGCTAGGTATTGTAAGTAATCATCGAGTATACAGAAGGCTGTGGATATGTCATAAATAAACACTGTGGCAACTTATATAAGGAATTTAAGCATCCTGAGGTAATCCTCTGGGCATACTATGGGACAACTGCACTTCCTTTAACTATGTCTTATTAATGTAATATTTGTTTAATCATGAATCTGATTGCTAATTATTATCCTATTGTACAGAAAGCTAGAAAGCTATCAAAACGATAAATGTTTTTCCATACACCAAAGTTGGGGAAGCACTGACCTAATTGAATTTTACTGATTTATCCTTTTATTCTTTTCCTAGATAAATAAAGAGAACCCTGGCACCGCATGAGCTTTGTCTGCAGTATGCAGTTGCTGGATTCTCCTCTGCCAGTGTCCTTGGGTCTATCTTCATAGGACAGCCCCTTCTTCCTTGGATGATTCTTGAAGCATAGGTCTCTCAGGCAGAGATTACTAGTCCTTGGGGAAGGACAATTCTTTGGGTCTGTCCTATACACTGTGGGACATTTCACATCTCTGATCCCTGCCCTTGTATACCAGAGTGGGCCCCTGGCATTATGACAGGGCAATCCCCCAATTACATGTTCTAAGCCCTGAGATGATCAAAAAGATTCAGTTCCTGGCCCACCTCCAGGACCTTTGCTCTCTATGTCTTACCGTTTTATTAATAACCAATGCATATTGTACATCATGACATACAAATAATCAGCTTTAATCTCTGTGGCTCTGGGGTGTTCTGGCAGCACCTGGGACTGGCAAGATAGCTTAATGATCTGAAGAGCCTGCTTAGGCAAGCGCAGGGACCAGGGTTCAATCCTGGGCACTACATGCAGTGCCAGCCCCGCCCTGAGGGGTGCTGAGATGGCCACAAAAACCAAACCAAAACAAAAAACTACCTGATCTAAATAATGAGTTACTCAATGAGTCTGGAACTTCTGTAAAGTGGGCCTGAGCAGGCATATGTCTCAAGAGATATTTTGGACACAAGCTAGTCCATACCATGCATCTAACTGGCACACAGGAAGCAATTAGGTGACTTTAAAGCAGCACATCTTGGTTGTCTTCTGTGCTCAGCCAGATGCTTCCCAGGTCTCCTGCATCTTTGCGACAGTCCTATGTGATCACAGTGTGTGGTTCCATTTCATAGACAGTGATATGGAGGTTTAGACAGGTACCCTCTGCAGCCTTCACTTCCACACTCAGAAAACAACAGAATCAGGGCCTTGTCCAGCTGTATCTGACTGCAGCAAGGTAGAGGACAGAGGGGGAGCCCTCAGCTGCGAGGCTGCATACCAGGTCTCACGGAATCTTGCTTCTGCCATGTAGGGACTTGCTTCACGGTAGCTGGCTTTGGCTTCCTCATCAGAGAAGTCTTTGAATGTCTTGCAAGGTTTCTGCTGAATCTTCAGTCTTGTGTCTTCTGCAAGACCCAGAAAGTAGGACAGAGGGAGGCTGAGACAATATCAACTCTGGCACACAAGCAGGCAGACCCCTCCTGGAATGCCTCGCTCCCCTCCCTCACTGGCCTGCTGGCTGATTACAGGCACTTTCCCTCAATCCTCCCCATCAGTGCCCAGGCATCCACCTGACTGTCCGGATACGTGAGGACATAGAAGATGTTATCTCAGCTGACAAAGCCACTGGGCCCAGAACACGGGGCCCTAGTTTCCAGGGAATGTGTCTGATGCGGCTACAGGTAACCTGGATATCTGTTCTCTATCCTCCCCGGAGGATACTGCCAAGGACCATACACAAGGTCAGCTGCCGCACGTCTGCTAGGAAAGCCGGCCAGCCAGAATGGAGGAGGAGTAGGAGGTTCCAACAGCTAAAAATACCTGCAAACTTTGTAATATCATTCTTTACATGTGCACACTTAGCCATGATAAAGATAGTGATGATGGTCAATAATAATTATCTCTGTCATTATATCATTTATCACCAACAGAATGCCTGATAGGATACTACGGGCTTTCCATAGAGATGATCTCTCTACATCTGTCTGTCTGCCTATATTACACAGTTCTCATGGACTCAAGGGCTTTGTCCACATTTTAGATTTAAACTGGGGACAATGAGGTTCTAAGACCTTCAATAAAGTGCCCAAAGTGGGTGGTAAAGAGCAGAGCTTGCATTTGAACCCAGGCAGCCTGACTCAGCACTAGTGAATGGCCCATTGCCAACCTCACACCACTGCCTTCACAGACTCCCACATTCCTCTGAGATTACCCTGATTTGGTTTTAGCTTACTTTGAGCCGGTTGCAAAGCAGAAGTCAGCAGAGTGATCAGTGTGCAGAACAAACCCATCTAGAATGCTGAAGCCAACTCCTCTGTTGGCACCTGATGCACATTGCTGAGAAGAAGGTGAAAGGCATCATATTCCCTGAGCACAAACAACATGTTTAGCCTACAGCCCTTGACACGAATAAATTGAGTATCTGTACAAGTGTAGCAAGTTAAGGAATATTATTCCCAATCTATAGATGCAAACTCTGAGGCACTAGGAGGTAAAGGGACTTGTCCTAAGATTACGCAACTAAGAATTTACACAATTGGGAGTCAAACACAGACCTAAGAGGATGCCTATAGGCAGGCAGCTAAAGCGAAGGAGCTCATAACGTAAGCTTATAGGATAAGAGAGCTTATAGCAGAAAAAAGAGGCTGCATCTCTCAAGAGCCATCAAATGGAACCCTGGGAAAATCCTGCCCCCTAACCTTGCCCTGGCTAACAGCTCCTGCCCTCTTGCTTATGGCTCTTCCAGGAATCTCCAACTCTGTCACTCATCTCCTGCTGCAGGAAACCTGAGCTTTCCTGCACCTGCCCAGCCAGGAGCCCAGGGCCACAGGGCTGGGGAAGGAGTAACCTGAGCTCTAAGACCTAGGTCGGGGCTCCTTTTTCCTACCTTGGAGTCAGACTAGGGCAAACATCGCACTGAGGTTATTCCTTTTTCGCACAGCTGCTCATTAAGTTCTTGCTGTATGCCGTGATGCGTGCAGGAGGAGCAAACATTAGTAACAGGGTAGGGCTGGTCCATGAAGACACTGCAGCCTTTCTTATAGCTATATTCTCCCCATTCCAAGCTTTTATGAGTAAGCCTGTTAAAAATATTTCTCAAATCCTTGTTATTTTGAAATACACTGAATGATTTGATACACTGTATCAAGTCATGATGATGAGATAGGCGCATTTGCTTCTCACCCTTGCCAGCATTTAGCACACCAGTAGTTTTAAATCACACTGGTAGCCAGGCACTTATGCTTCAGTGCAGCTTTACTTTGCATTTCTCTAATGGCCAAAGGCATTGAACATCTTTTCATGTATTTATCAGCCATCCATACATGCTCTTTTACAAAATGTCAGCTCAATATTTTGCCACTGTCTAATTAAATTTTTTTAAATTAATGGGTCTTTAAAATTTATATACTCTACATCTAAGTGCTTTGTTTTTTGTATTTTGTCAGAATCTTGTTCACCAGATTGGCTACCATGTAACTTCTAGATCTTCCCCAGTGTCAAAATGAGCATAAGAGGTACATGTTTGAATTGATTCAGGACATCCAGGCAACCACAACAATACAACTAAAGACTGAAGTCTTCACAGAAGTGGACTTCTGGCACTGCTCCAAAAAGTGGCAAGAGTGATGGAATGAGAAGTTCAAAATTTAAGTGCTTTTCATATTCCTTGACCATACTGCATATGTGCCTGTTTGCCTATAACACTGTCTGAATTATTTTAAATGTCCAATAAACAATATCAGAGGAAGCTTTTGACTTCATTCTTCTTCAATGCTGCTTTAGATACTTCAGTTCCTTTTCTTTACTGTGTAAATTTTAGAATCCTTTTGTTATCTACAGAACACTGTTGAGCTTCATATAGAAATTGTGTGTTAAATCCAGAATTCAGTATGTGGAGAACGGACATTTGTACTACATCAAGTCTTCCACTTCGTGAACATAGCACACCCCTCTATTTCTTTAGTTTGTATTTTATTTCTTTTATCAATACTTTGTAGTATTATGTGTATGGTTTTTATTTATGTTTTGTTGGGTTTATGCCTCAACAATTTTTTTTTAGTGATTGTAAATGTAACTGCATTTTTAATTTTGGACTCAGTTGTGCCCTGCTAGTATATGGAAAAGCAACTGATTTCTGTGTGCTGACCATACATCCTCTGACCTTGCTACACTTAACTCTCAGTTCAAGAAGTTGTTTTCATTATGATTTTTCGGATTTCTTACTCTTTTCCAGGAATCTCCAGCTCTGTTACTCAACATCATAGTGGTTCATCCATGTGTTTTGGGTCTTTTTACATGAAAAGATGAACTAACTAGGCTGTGGAGATAGCTCAGCAGTCTAAGTGCCTGCCTAGGCAAGTGTAAGGACCTGGGTTTGATCCCCGGGTGCACAGCTGCCACAGAAACCAGTTACAGCAGCACATGCCCATAATCTTAGGGCAGGGGAGGCTGAGACAAGAGAATCACTATGTGAGTCTGAGCTGGGTAGTGAGATCCTGTACCAAATATGTAAAATTAAAAAGAATAGGAGCTGGGGAGATGGCTCAGTAGAATAAATGCTTGCCTGGCAAGCATAAGGGCCTGAGTTCAATCCCCAGTTCTGAAAAAAAAAAAGAATAAATGAATTATCCAATTATTATAATATGAACTTATTAGGAATCAGTCTACCTACATCCGGTTCCCAGATTCACTGGATAACTTTGCAGAAATTACTTTTCTCTTTCATTTTCTTCATGTCTGAAAAAGGATAGTAACAGTGCTTTCCTCATAACACTGTTGTGAGAATTAAATGTAAAACAGGGCTTGATTCATATAATAGCAAATTAATTTTCAATTCTTATGAAAACCTCTAAAATAAAAACAAAATATGAAATCAAAAAAATAAAGACAGAAATTCTGCATCTGCTTTTTGTTCTGCACCTCAGAAGGTGCTGTATGTTATTTAACTGTTCTTCAGTTGGTGAATATCTAGGCTGTTCCATCGTCACTATCATGAAAAATGAGGCAAGGACCATCCTTGTCCATGACTTCTTAGACAGTTGTGTCTATGTGGTGCTAAGTCGTCTTCTGAGAAGTGAAACTTCTGGGTCACAGAAATGCCCATTTTCAGTTCTAATAGCTACTGCACAAACTGCCCTCTGCAGTGACAGTATCAACTGTCTGGGCCTTTTGATTTCTTTATACCCACAGAAGTACTTGATACTATTAGACTCAGGCTACCTCTCTCGGGAAGAAGAGAAAGGACAAATAGAAAACATGGTAGCCAAATGAAACGCTGCCTTTGTCTTCAAGGCTGCAATTTGCAAGATGAATTCTTGATGACCCATGCAATGAAAAATCAACCATATCCTTATATATCTTAGATTCAATGGGAATTTATTTATTTTTATTTTTTTAGAGAGAGTACAAATTAGAATTAAACCAGAAAAAATTATAAGTGATACAGAATTGACACGCTCATAGTCATAAAGAAATAAAAGTAACACCCATAACAAAACAAATTCAATGGGAATTTAATGGGAACATTATGTGCTGAGAAAATACACATGCACAAATTAGGATTGCAAATGGCAAGAAGGGCTTTAATGGACACCAACGGGATGCCACATCTTGGTTGCTGATGATTAGATGGATGATGGTGACAACAGTAGGTCTAGGAACCCAGTATGTGTAAACTCACTTGCTCCTTGCAACGAATATTGCTACACGGCCTATAGCACTTCTTCTGTTTGACAGGTGATGCAACTATACGTATAGACCTTACAAACATGCCCAGGGGACCACAGCGAACTGAAGGACCACTCAATTCCTGTTCCAGATGCCAAGTGGAACATGGTCCAGCATTACCAGGTTTGATTTTCTAAGAGAAGATTTAAGACCAGATTTTCATGTGAATTCCTAATTTGTAAATGTTGTTAATGGATTTATTTATTTTTAAGAGAATAACACGTAGCCCACAAGATGTACCTGGGGATTACATATGGAATTGTATTGGATCTGGATGTTGGTGAAAAGCAATAATGAAACTAAAATATAAGGGAGGTGATGCTGAATGTGTGAGTATTCAATATATGCTGAGGACTGTTCTAAATGCTGTACTGAATTAATGCAGGTAAACTTTGCCTCAACCCCAAAAGTTTAGATATTATTATTTTTTATAACTGGGGAAACTGAGGCACAGAGAAGGCCTGTTTCATGCAGCTAGGAAGGTTACAATGAACAGTCTTGTTTCCATACCTGTGTCCCTCATCACTAACGCTGCTTAGGAAAAGATCCCTGGAGCTGAGCATGCTGTACATGCCTGTGACTCCAGCACTCATGAGGCTGAGGCAGGAGGATTGCTATGAGTTCAAGACCCGCCTGGGCTACATAATGAGTACAAGAGCAATGTGCACTACATAGTGAGACCCTGTCTCAAAAAACCAAAACTTCCCAGAAAACAAACAGACAACAATAACAACACTAACACCTGTCGAGGCTCCATTTCATACTTGGGAATAGGATTATCTTTGGGATGGAGGATGGGTGTCCTAAGGCTTGTAGAGTACTGAAATTGTTTACAAACATTATGTGGCTACAAGAGTGAGGTTTCCTAGGAAAGGAAGCACATAACTTTCCCAAAGTGATTCTCAAAAATTCTCAAAGGGTCAGAGACCTCACAAAAGTGAAGAGTGATTCGGGGCTTAAAGTTAACTTCCGGACAGAGAAGCCATCTCATGGATGAATGAATAGAAACTGAATAAGAACGGGCTAAAGAGAACATGCTGATGGATGTGGACCCTTCCAAGAATAATCAAATAAAGAGAGAAGGTCAGGGCTGCAGGATGTTAAGGAAGATATCTTAGGAAAAATAGAACAAAGGAGACAGAGGTAGAGGGAATGTTTGTTTGAAGAAATGGTCAAGGGAGGGGAAGAGGGGGAGATTGGAAATTGTGAGGGATTTATGGTTCTCATAGACCAAGCACACTTGGAAAAGGGCCATTACCACAGCTTCTACAATAAGGACATCAAGAAAGTTACTGAGGCAAACTAAAGCAGGATTCAACAAAAAAGTTTCTTCTGTCTTCTCTTCTTCCCCAGGAATAAAGCTGGAGAGCTTTTTTTTCTACCTGCCCATTTCTGTGTTGCTTTCTTGTGAGGTTCCTGCCAACAGCCCACCCAGCTGCAGAGCTGGGGCCAGTGTGTCCCCGAGGACCTACAAGCATGTCCTTCTTAGCCATCTACCAGCTTCTATTGTCTTTCAGGCCTGGGAACACCCTCCGCATGCTCCCCAGCTTCTTGCCCACTATAGTTATCATTGATTCATATGATCTCAACCATATACTAGGACTCTTTCTTATGGCTAATAATACTGTAATGATGGCTTTTGAGGACAGAAATCTTCTGAAGTATTCCCTGGTATCAGTCTAAGGTGGCTGGATCAACAGAACAGAGTTCTTTATTTCACAGCTCTGCATGGAGTGCCTGCCATGCTAAGCCCTGGACAAAGAGCTGGGGCATATGGTGATGGACAGACCAGGCATGTTGCTCTGTCCTCATGGAAACTGAAGACCAGTGGGGGAGACATGTATTAAAATATGTAAATAATGATAACTAATTTTAAAAGCAAGATACTGTGGGTATATAATATGGGTGAGAGTCAGCACTGACTTTTCTAAGGGTTGAGCTTCTGAGGTAAAATGCAAATAATAAATCAAAGTACCTAAGGGAAAAGGTAGATGGGTGATAGTTGGGAGGTAAAAGGCAGTTTGGGTATTATAAATGGGAATAGGAGAGGAGCAGACCAATGAGAAAACACATGTCACCAGAGCATAGACATTGGGGCTTATGAGAACACAGAAGTAACATTTAACTGTGAGTTTGGGTCTTGGAGTTACTGCCAGTGGTAACAGTAGAGGAATTGGGTAGCTTAGTGCTCTTCTGATGCTTCTGATTTCACACTGTTTCTAGATTTAGGGAATTTTCCAATTTAAGTATTTTGCACCCTAAAAATGGAAGCTGGAACCTCACCTCCTTGGATCTCTTGCAGCTAGGATATAGATGTTGTTCCTGGCCGTGTGGTTTCAAGGCCACTGTGGTTCTGTGGAGATGAGTCATCCAGTACAAGCCAACCATTTCCCTTTCTAAGTGGATTCTGTTACTCACTGAGGGTGTCTTCTCTTCACTAAAGATTCTGGGTTGGACTCACTTAGAAAAAATGTTAGGCTTAAAATACTGCAAAAACTGCAAGCTCCACATCATTTTTCTTCTTGCTTGGAAAAGCTTTATTACAGGGGCTTCTAAGAGCTACTGGTCACAAGGGTGACTTGATTACTATTTTTTAAATAGGTCTTTTATATATTATGATTCTTGTAACTTTATATAGATCTCTAATTTGTATTCCATTTTATCTAAATTTGACAACAACTCTATGGGTCAGAGAAGTCAAGGTACTTCCTTAAAATCACACAGCCAAGCCAGTTTCACTCTTCCCAGCTTATAAACAGAGCAGTGGGTCTACTCACCCTTATCCTTAGGCACTAACAAGAGATAATCTGGAAAATTAGGCGAGGACAGAGGAGGAGAAAGACATTTAAGCAGAAAAATATTCTTCAGGAAGAAGTAATCCTCACTATCTTGGTCTCTGCCCCTACAAGTTCCAAGTCTAGCAGGAACCGAGGCAAAAAAGTAGACCATTCCCCATGTTCCCCTGTGCTGACAAAGGTACATGGAGCCTTCTACAAGAGTCCAGTGACCTAGATGGCAATTGCATTTTGAGGATGGGAGGAGCAAGGCTACAGATATCTTTAAAGAGCACATGATCCCCATAGTAATTATTAACTTGCTGCATTATCAACTGACCAGCTTGTCTGTGGCCCTAAACCAAGGGTCAGAACTCTTCTGCAAGGATTCACTCCTGGCGAAGCCTCTAGGCCAATAGTTCCAAACTTTTTTTAAGGTACATGTTAAAAACAATTAGTAAGTAGGGCCAGCCAGATAGCTTAGCAGACTAAAGTGCCTGCTTAGGCAAGCTCAGTGGACCAGCATTCAGTCCCCATATTGTGCTGGCCCTGTCCAGGGGGCATGTTGAGATGGCTACTGAGACTGGGCCCACGTGGTGGTACCCATCTGTAATCCCAGCACTTGGGAGGCTAAAAATAGAAGGATCATTATGAGTCTGATCTGTGTAGTGAGACCCTGTAGACACTACTAAATACATTAAAAAAGACAGAGACAGGGAGACAGAGAGAGAGAGAGAGAAACAACACAATCAGTAAATGTTAGTGAATGCCATCCACAAAAAGTACACTTGTGACTAATTTCAGGTCTTGATTCAGAATATAGCTCAAGTATGTCTTCCCACATTCTAAGGGGCTGCCCACATCAAACCTCATGTCCTAGGATCCCCATCTCTGAGTCTTTTTCTGAGGAATAGGTATCACTCAAAGACAGCCACAGGGAAAAGAGGAAGGGGGAGGGATCAAGAGGCAGGGATTAAATTATTTGAGGAAGAGAGGAAAACAAAGTTCTTTTTGCTGAATTGCCATTTACAAGGCTAAACAGAACTATGAGGGGATATTCCTGCAGACCAAAGTCCTCTGAAGTCACTCTCATCGATCAATGCTGACCAAAAAAATGTCTTTTAGCCAGTCATGGTGGCACACGTCAGTGCTCCTAGCATTCTTGGAAGCTGACACTGGTGAAATGTAAGTTTGAGCTCAGCCTAGGCAACTTAGTGACATAGTGAAACCTTATCTCAAAACATAAATAGTTAGATAGCTAGATAGCTAGGTGAAGAACTTTTATTTCACCTGCACTATGACCATTTTTCTTTAAAGCAAAATATTTACACTTAAGTTTGTTTTAAATTTATATCACTATCTCACATGTAGAGCCACAAATATTATTTGAAAAAAAAAGAAAGAAACATTCAGCAAACAATATAATATTATGAAGTCCTGGCTAGCTATGGTAGCTGTCCTTTAGTCTGAGCTCAGAGATGCACTTCCTTTTTGTTTTAAGTTTCTTTTAAAGAGACTAAAAATAGTAAAAAAAAAAAAAGAAAGAAAGAAAGAAAGAAATGACATAGAGTTTCACTAAGCAAAAGAATGGGAATTGAACCACGGTTGTTATATTGCATATTGTCACCAAATTAGTTGTTCAGATTACACGTTCTATTTTAAGAAGGAGGTGAGATAGGCAGGAGAATAGCAAGGAAAAGACAAGCGGAGAAACGCTTATAACAAATGGAGACCCCTGCTGTTAGCAGAAGGACTGATCTTCTCACCAAATGGCCTTCTTACTTCATTCTCCATCCTAGTTGGGAAACTCTGAGATTTGTTTTTTGAGTTGCCTACTAAGTGTTCTTGGCCCTGGGGGGAAGGAGGTGTGATAATATTCCCTTAGGATACAACCATGATAGAAACAGCAAAGCATATCAGTGAAAAATAAAAATAATTTTACATTGGATTTAATACTATTTTTTAGAAACCAATAAGGGATTACAATAGGCAGGGGGTGAGTTGGGCTATGTGAGGGTGGCATTCACATGGTGGTGGCAGAATCAGGAAGTAGTTTGGTTCTGAGTGAGTGAGATGGGAGTTTCCTACAGAAAAGTCGTGTTCAGAATAAGATTCTTAAGGAGTGGGAAAGTAGCTAGCGGCTGTAACCTGATATCTTGGGCATTATCTAAAGGACACTATAGAGACCTGCTCTTTGCCCCCTGATTCAATCAAAAAGCAAAGCAGATGTTGTCTTAATAGTTTTCCAGTTCAATAGCCAAGAGAAAACAAAATATGTCATACATCTGGTTGTGTTTAAAGGCAAGATTACAACACACATCCAGCAAACATTGGTCTCTCTAAAGCAAAAGGGATTCCATTTCTAATTACAGCTGAGTCAATCTAATTAACTGCAAAGATGCCTGTTTTCAAGTTTAGCCAGAACAGTCAGAAGTACACTGTACTTAGAATGCTTTCTTCTCTTCTTTGTAAAGCCTCAACCTACCAGTCTGCTGTTTAATGCCAGTGTGCTTCGTACTGCTGCTTTGATGGTGAGTGATCAATATCCAGGCTCCAAGATGGAGACTGCACTATCCAGAGAGACCCACAACACCCACAGAACTCCCTGCTCCATAGCATGCCCATCGTCGCTGCCAAGAGCCCAGGGCCTCCACATCCAACCCAACTGGCTGGCACCTCTTGGCTTCATTTTGAGGGCCAGGGGCACGAGTGGGGGCCTCTCAGACATGCTGCCTGAGACCTCAGGCTTAGCACTGGCCCACTTGTGCTGGTGTTTCCCAAAGGAGGGAAGGGTGGGTGGTGGTATGGATGAAGGGCTGATTTTAGCTTTGCTATTTGGGGCTTCCTGAATCATCTTGAATCATCTTTGATTGAGAGAAGAGTGGAGGAGAATGGGTGAAGCTCACTGCATTTAAAGGAGCTCACTCAGACACGGTGAAAAAGCCTGATAGCAACGCCAGGCTTCCAAACTGCAGGGAGTTTGCATCCTCAGCTGCTGCAAGTCATAATATTGTGGGATCTCTGAGGGAAAGGGGTTAAGGCATAGCCTTGGGACTCAAGCAGTCATGGGTTTAAATTTCAGCTCTATCATCGGTTATATCTTTAAATACATGTAATTTGTTTAAACTCTAGAGCAGAGAAAGCAAACCTTTTATACCTTTCAATGAAAATGGCTGGCTGTGGCGCGTGCCATAGGCTCAGTGTCCGCATGCGAGACTTCGCTCTCCTCATCTGTGAAATGCCCTGAGAGGTACTTCTTGCCTCTCAGAGTTGTTCTGAAGAGAGATGAGGATGTCTAGGGAAATGCTCAGGTCAGTCCTGCCATGCATTTGCGTCTGTGCTCAAGGGCAATAGGTTCTTTCTGGTACCTTCCCCAGATCTTCCCTCTTCCCTACGTTCTCTCCTCTGGTTTCTCCTCATGGCTGCCTGAACCCCAGACACTCCCTATGGTGTCACCAACCCTGATCTTTCCTTCCATGCATGCGTGTGTGTGTGTGTGTGTGTGTGTGTGTGTGTACACTGAACTCAGGGCTTTCACCCTAGGCTATACTCCAAACTCTTTTTTAGGTTTCTGAGACAGAATCTTGTCAAGTTGCCAAAGCTGGGCTTGAACTCATGTTCATCCTGCCTCAGGCTCCTAGACCTCTGGAGTGATCTTTTAAATTCTTCATTAGACCAGATATTTTTCAGAAGCAACATGGAATAGCAGCCACCAATCCGAGCTGGGGGCAAGGAGAGTACTCTATCCCTGTCAGATGGCCATTCTCAGATGTGTTCCGTGGCATAGTAATCAATGCCTGTGGACATTTGTGGGGAAATTTTTAAAAAAATGTGTGTGGCCAGATCAATTTTGGAAATAGCTTTGTTTGCCCTAACTTCCCTACTTTAGTGATGTAAGTACATCCTCATATTCCAGGTCTCTTCTCAGTGTGCTTTTCTTTAAATCTTCTCAATTCAGCCTCTCAACACCCCTCACCCTGGCTTTGCTGGATAAATAAATGTTGTTCACCTGGGTTATTGAATAATTTCATTTTATTGGCAATGACATAACCAGAGAAATGAGCTGATTTACCAAAAAGTTACAAAATTCAGAGTGGCAGAACCACTCTGGCACCTGGTCTATTAACCTCCAGGTCTGGCTGCCTTTATCTTATGCCCAGCACTCACCTGTCTTCTTCAAGGTTCCAATCATCTGCCTTAATTATGTTTTAATTATATGATGTCCAATATATCATATTGTGGTGATAGATGTTTATTAAGTATGCTGACCAAGCAGTTAGCTGTGGGAACCATGTGTCAATTGATCACTTCAAATATATCTATTTACTTAATTTATTTTCATATTTGGTACAGGGTCTACAAGGTCTCACTATGTAGATCAGACTCATAGTGATCCACCTGTTTTCGGCCTCCCAAGAGCTGGCATCACAGATGCGTGCTACCATGTTCTGTCTCAGTCACCATCTCAGTATGCCCTGGGGACAGGGCTGGCACGGCTTGTGGCGCCAGGGATCAAACCCCAGGCCCTGCGCTCTGCCTAAGCAGATGCTTTAGTCTGCTGAGCTATCTGGCAAGCCCTTTAAATGTATTTAAAGCAAATGAGAAACTGAACTGTTATTTCTCATTTGTTTTGAGACCGGATCTCACTATGCAGCTCAGGCTGGCTTTAAACTCACTGTGTAATCCAGGTTGGCTTTGAACTCATGGATACCATCTTGCCTCAACAAGTGATAGGATTACAGATATGCGCCACCACACCTAGCTAATTTTTTTTAATTTTTAATGCTCCTTAAGTTTTATACAAATGGCCACATGTGGCTAGTGGCTACTATATTGAACAGGGCAGCTCTAGGGGCCAGAAATCATACCTAGTCTTTCACCCAGTGAGTGCAAGCATTGTCTGAATAGAAGAACCTTTTCCTAACAATGAAGGGCAACCTACCTGGACTTTATTAGGTGCTAACTTTAGTTACATTGAATGACAGGGCACAACATAACTTTGCTCAAGATATTTCCTCTCCCCTGCAACATCCTACCCATTTATCTAACCTAAGTCCAAGTGTGCCTGCCTTCAGGAGGAGATCTAGTTCTACCTTCCTGCCCGCAAGCAGAGGGAAGGGATTCTTCCCTGGAACTCTTCCTAAACAGTATTTGTCTCCAGATGAATGGAATGGTAGAGGGTTTCTGCTGTGCTGAGAGCACCAGCTAAGCAAGAGGATGAGAGAAGAGAGTGTTTTCAGTGGGACTGTGGGAACAGCACAGTTGTATTAGATAAGAGAGGTATTATGTGATTTATCTTTCTCTATATTCCAACAAAGTCTTTAGTAAATGCAGACATTATAAGCTACAGTGATACATAGATAAATCTCACAGTCTTGAAAAGGAAAAAAGTCACATGTTACCAATAAATACACTCAGTGTACTAGGAATAAATGCGGACTTCCTCAACCAGATAAGGGGCATTTATGAAACACAGAGAGTTAATATCACACTTAATGGTAGAAGACTGAATCCTTTCCTCCTAAAATCAGGGACAAGAAAAAGATGCCTACACTTGTCACTTCTGGGCAACATTGTAGTAGAAAATTCTAGTCAGGAAAACAGGAAAAAAAATGCCAATCATACTGGAACAAAACGAAGTAAAATTGTCTCGATTTCCAGTAGGCTTAATCTTGTATGCAGAAAATTCTAAGGAATCCTCCAAAAATCACAATGGAAATCAGTGTTGAGATGACTTTAAAAACTCGGATTGGAGGTCTCATTCAACCCAGCTATTCCCCTCCTGAGTATTTCTCTAGAAATATTTTGTACCACAGCAATATATGTGCCCATGTGTTTATAGCAGCACAATTTGTCATAGCTAAATCTTGGAAACAATACAAATGCCCATCAACTGAGGAATGAATAAAGAAGATGTAGTATTTTTACACAATGGAGTATTATTCAGCTATAAAGCAGGATAAATTTGAGGCCTTTGTCAGTAAATGGTTGCAACTAAAGATTGTACTCTTATGTGAAATAAATCAGCCCCACATATACAAACATCATATTGTTTCCTTGGTGTGAGAGCCTGAAAGAGAAAAACAAAATAGATAACAGATACTGGGAAAGGGAATGAACCTATTCAAAAGGAAGGAATTATTGAGTTGAGAAGGACAGGTGAGGCCATGAGGGGAAAGAGACATATCTATGTATGTAAGCAGAATGGTTTGGACAACTGTACTGTGGTTTTCTGCTGGTCTACAGAAAGGAGCAGTCAATGCTTAATTTGTTTTGTCTTCTTTTTTCAATTGTCCTTTTTATCTTCTTAATTTCTCATATAATTTTTTTCTTTCATCTTCCAATTTTGCACACATATATCTTGTAATGTGAACAATTAGTTGGAAGACAACACTATGCTTTACAACAAATATTGTGAGATTCATATTACTTTAAGTGAAATTCTGTATCACTTGTAATTTTTTTCTGTTTTAATACTATTTTGTACTCTCTTTAAAAAAAATTTAAAAAGAAAGAATCCACCAAAATCTATTAGGACCATTATACAAGTTCAGCAAATTTGTAGGATACTAGATAAATGTCTAAAAACAGTTATAGTTCTTCTATATATTGATAGGAGAAAATTGAACATTAAATTAAGAAAACAACTTATAATAGCATTAAATAATTTGTAATAGCATGAAAAAGAATGAAATCCAGAGCAAAAATTTAACTAAAGAAGTATAAGACTTCTACATTGATGAACTACAAAACAATACTGAAAAAACTTGAAGATCTAAATAAATGAGAAAACAACTCATGTTCATTGATTGGAAAATTAACCAGTAGGATGGTAGCACTTCACAAACTGACCTGCAGATTCAATGTCATCTCTATCAAAATACCAACTAATTTATTTACAGAAATTAACAAACTGGTTCTAAAATATGGAAATTTACTGGACCCAGAATTATCAAAGCAATCTTCAAAAAAAAAAAGAGGTTGAAGAATTTATACTTCCTGATTTTAAAACTTGCTACAAGGCTGTAGTAACCAGGACAGTATCACACCAGTATAAGGCTAGACACTTATGTCATTGACAGCCCAGAAATAAACCCTTCCACTCTGATCAACTGATTTTCTGCAAAGATGCCATGATCATTGAATTTAATGTTTAAATTATGGTAGGGGGACAACTGGACAGCCACATACAATAAGTAAATAAGCCCAAACCCAAATAACTGGATATATAACACATATCATAAATAAAAATTAATTCTGAATGAACAAGATACATAAAGATAAAGACAAAAACTAAAATTTATAGATGAAAACATAGGTGTATTCCTCCATGACTGTGGTGTAGACAATGGATTTTCAGATGCAATACCTGAAAGCACAAGCGACAAAAGAGAAAAAGATAAATTAGACTTTTAAAGGCAAAGCGTTTGTGCTTGAAAGATATCAAGGAAGTGAAAACAACCTACAGAATGGAAGAAAAGTTCCATGAATAATGTATCTGACAAGAGATTTGTATCTAGACTATATAAAAAGGTATTATAACTTAATAACAAAGATTAGTAATCAAATTAAAAGTAGGCAAGAGATCTAAGTAGACATTCATCCAAAGAAGATGAACAAAAGCCCCCAGTAAGTACATGAAAAGATTCTCAGTGTCATTAGTTATGATGGAAATGTAAGTCAAAACCACAATGAGATATCACTTCAACACTACTAAGATGGCTATAATTAAAAGATAACAAGGATTGGCTAGGATGTAAATGAATTAGACCCAGATCTCACTGAGTTGCTAAACTGCCCTGGTGGGGCTCCAACTTGTGATTCTTTTGTCTCAGCCTCTCAGAGTCAGTGTAGTCACTTTTGAAAACAGATACGCAGCTTCTCAAAAACCTATAGATAAGAATGGTGGTGTGGGCCTGTAATCCCAGCGCTTGGGAGGCTGAAAATAGGAGGATCACTAGGAGTCTGATCTGTGTAGTGAGATCCTATAGACCCTGAGATATATATATCTCCTGAAAAGAGCTACCATATGCCTGACTCAGCAATTCCATTACTAGATACATGGACGCAAAACCAGAGCATGTGTGCATACAAAAACATGCATGTGAATGTTTGTAGTGGCATTTTTCATAAGAACACCAAAGTGGAAGCCACCTACGTATGTGTCCATCAACTGATGAATGTATAGAAATGGCGTGCATCTGTATAAAAGAATATGATCTGTTAGTAATGAAGAAGCCACCTGCTAGCACAAGGATGAACACTGAAAACATGTTAGGTAAAGGAAGTCGGACACAAGAGGCCAAAGGTTCCATTTATCAATCGAATTCCATGTAGGAGATGTCCAGAATATAGAGATGGGCTGATGGGAGGATGGTGGTTAAGGAGGTGTCAATGTTTCTTTTCTTTTGAAAGGGAGATGAGAATGTTCTGAAATCGATCATAGTCATGGATGCACAAGTCTGGAGTACATTAAAAGATATTGAATTTTATGTTTTAAATTGGTTATTTGGATGGTATATGAATTATATCAGAATACAGCTGTTCTTACAAAAGCAAGATGCACATGTGTACATACAATGCATTGTTTATATAAAAGTGCTAACATATGCAAACAACACTATTGCTTAGGAACACACACAAGTGCAGTGGAGGCATAAAGACAGGCATGTGAATAATAAAACACGCATTCAGGATGGCAGTTACAAGCCCAGGAGGAAATGGTTAGCGGAGGAGGAGACACAAGGGAGAGAAACATTTACTTCTTAAGCTTGATGGGGAAACCTAGGTACAATATTTCTGGTATTATTCCACATACCTTGTTTGTTTGAAATTCTTTGTGCAAGGGTAATCTTAGTACCCTGAGAAGATGAGGAATGAGGATCACAAGTTTGAGCCCAGCCTGCACAATTAGCAATTTAAGGGGCTCTTTCTTAGAATAAAATATTCTTTTAAAAAAAGAGTGCAGGATGTAGGATGGTGTAAAGGCTCTGGGTGTAATTCTCATACAAAAAAGTTATTTTGAAAAGTTTTCACAGATACCTCATAGGTTTCAAAAGGTTTCATACAGTGGGAGATAGGCTTCAGGGGGGCCCTGGATTGGGTGAGCACAGGGTGGGAATGAGGATAGCCAGTTCCTTCCAGGTTCCCCACATTCCTTTAATTGAGCCCAGCTGTCTCTAGGTTCATCTCTGGATCATCCTATCGCCTAGCTGTGGCAATAGCTTGAGTTATGTAATGAGACAGCCCTGTTTTTAATGCCTGCTCTGCACCCATTAGCAGCATGGCCTCTTGCAAATTACTTAACCTCTTAAGTTCCTCTCCCTACCCCCTTTACTAACTGGGATAATATCACCTACCCCTGCAAATTGGTGATGACTGAATGTCAAAACCATTGCAAGGTGCCTGCTACTGCTGCTGCTGCTGCTGCTGCTGCTGCTGCTGCTGCTGCTGCTGCTGCTGCTGCTGTGGTTCAGTCTTACAGGAGCTCTACTTGCCTCCCTGCCACAGGCCTCCCTGCCACAGGCCTCCCTGCCATGGCTGCTGGGATCAGGCTGTTTTGGAGCTTAGTTACTTGCATGGAGCATCATGGGCCATCCATCAGTCAACATTTGTGGAATGGGAACTGACTTTTAGAAGCTGAGCTTCTGTCCTCCCTTCCTAGCTACTTTAAAAAGCAAAGGGAACAAAAGACCTCTAAAGAGATCCCCTTTACTACTCTTAAAAACAAAGACATATATATATATAAATAAGTTCTGTCGTTCCCCATGGATGGTTTTCATATTCCCAGCTGTTCTCCATCGGCTGCTGGAGGCCCACAGGGCAGGGCCAGACCCAGAGGCCAGGAGGAGGGTGTGTATGGATCCTTCCCCCATGCAACGCAGGGGCTTCTTCAGTTCTTCTTGGAGATGGAAGGTTGGATGCCTTGACCCAGGTTCTTGGCACTGCCATCCAAGCACAAGTGAGCAGTTCCTGCCATTGGCAGCCCAACACCTGGGGGAACAACCAGGCCCAAAAGCCAGGTGGGCAGACAGAGCAGAATCTGCTGAACCTGAGCAGTATAGACAAAAGCTCTGCCTGCACAGAGGGACTACCGGACAGCTGCATCAAGGAGGTCAACCCAGGCGTAGCACCTAACACAGGAGGTGTGGCCTCTGCACTTGGGTCTCAGAAGCTTCCTCCTCTGAATGTCAGTTATAGCACAGGGCTGCCAGCCCTCAGCCATTCCTTCAGTCGCTGTGGAACTAAAGAATAAATTGTGGTTTATTTTAGGAGCCTGAGGTCCCACACCATCTAACATCTTGGCGGCTAATATTTGAAAGGGAGCAGGGAGAGCCCTTGTGGCCAGTGGGCTGTGGCCTGGCCATAGGGAGGGCCCCAGTATGGCGACTCTAAATAGCACTGACACAGATCAGAGTTCAGCTGTGTTTATACCACTTCCCACTGACCTGCAGTCACCCCACTGTGACACCCCATGGTCACAACTTATCTGGAAAGTGATGCATCATTTTAGTTCTACCCATGGTCTGTTGGGATCCCTTGTGGTTGCATCTGTCCAGTGACTGACCCTTTATTGACCTGTAGTTGTTCTGGTGTAGGGAAAGGCAGGGTGGAAGAGACTGGTGTCTTTGGAGACCAAGGAAAAAGTGACAGTCCATTCTCTATCTCCCATTACCTGTTGGGAACCACAGGCCAGTCTCATATCTACCCAAAATCAGGTTCTGCAGAAACTAGGGTCCAGGGCTACCACCATGCCTTTTGGCTTCTCTGAGAATCTTGGCAGTTGCAGCATTCTGCCCACAGTCCCTTCTCTCCTCTGCCCATCCTCCACTCTGCTGCCCAACTATGTGATACTTGAATGAGACCACCATAGGCCTGCCTTGCGAATTCTGCTTGACTCCCCTCCACAACTTGGAGGCCTAAAGATGGGTTTCTGCTTGATCTGCACTGAGGCATTAGCACCACACCCCATTCCTACATAACATCAGCTGGTGGGTGAGAGCTAGTAGAAGGCAAGTGCTCCCTGGGAAACAGTCTCCAACACTTCTGATGGGCTCCCTCTGGCCTCTTTGCACATTGTATTACCAGCCTGGCACCTGCATGCATTTGAATCTCCCTTCTAGTTTCCAGGCAAATGCTTGTAGCACAGCAGGGAAGAAAGACGGAAGGAAAGAGGAAAAGAAAGAAAGAGGGAAGGAATGACGCACAGCGGGATGGCAGGCATCTCTATCAGGACACCCACCACTGCTTCTTTGGTATGGCTGGGAAAGCTGGAAGTCATTGCACGGTTCTCTGATTTGCACACTGCATCTGGCAAGAGTGCTGCGAGCGCGTGGGAGTGGAGGGCGGAGGGAGACAAAGGCAGCAGGAGAAGAGGGAAGTGGAAATGGGGCAGAGGCGTGCTGCTTAGCAACCGCCCAAGAAAATTTAGAGAAGTGACAGGACCATTTCACCCAGTGCTTCAAAGGGAGGATTAAAAAAAATAACAACAGCAACACGGAAACCTCTCGCTCCCACGCTTGCTGATCTTGTCGCTGAGGCTGGAGAGCTCCGGGGAGAATTCACAAGGCTCTCCTGGAGATGAGGCCCTTGTTGAAGAAGCCAGGCCCCCTCCGTGGACTGTGTGGGAACTGTGGCCTCTAGATCTTGAAGGGACCGTTCCCTAGGTCCCTTGTGGAAAGGGAGCGAAGGGTTTAAGCAAAGCGGTGAGACGAACCTCCCAAACGCCTTCTCTAGAGCTCAGCTCTTGTTCTAAGGCTAGCGAGGTCCAGAAAGGGAGGCATTCAGGGCTTTCCCCCTCACCATCTCTCTCCAGGATCCTGCCAACAACCCCAAGCTGTTCCTTCCTCCCAGTAATCCTTTCTGCTTTTTCTTTCTTAATTTGATTTTCTCTGGCTCACAACTGAGATCAAAAGAGGAAATTCTTTCTAGTTTTTCAGCAATAATTCTCCGAGTATCTCACTGGTGCTGCATACACAATCACCACAATTACTTAAAAGAAATCTCTCTTGCTCTTTCACCCACCTTTTCCCCATTTGTGCAGCAAGCTTGAGGAGAGGAGAAGGAGAACATGGCTGCAGGTTGGCCAGTATGGAACATGTGCTGTCCTGCAGCCAAAGTGGGAGATACACACACTCCTTTGTTATCATACATAAGAGAATTGTGGACAGTGTGGACAAAGACCTGCTGACGCTAAGTCCCACCGAGTCACCCACTGGCACCGTTACTTCTTTTCTCATTTGTTTTCAATTCTATTGAGTCTTAGGTTGGTGCTAAGTGCATCACTAATGCCTTCTAGAATAAGCTGATCTTCCTTTTAATGAGAGTGGCCCCAGCGCTCAGATGTAGACAGGCAAAAGCAGACACATTCTGATACTAGTATTGCTCTCTGCTGGGTGAATTTTTTTAAGTGTATCAGTTATTTAATTAGGTTCTTAGTAAGAAATTTGGAACACTAATTTTATGAGGATGAATTCCATTTGTCAGAGCAAAAATGGATCACAGATAGCCCTGAAGCTTTGATTTTTGCTAAAATCTGTTGAGTCTACTGCTTTCTGATTCACCCTAAAGTGCTCTGAAATCTGGTATCTCTCTTTCTCAGTGTCGAAGATCTCGCCCTCCTGGTGTCTGGGCTTCTGCATCTTCTTCTTGAAGTAAGAATCAGTGAGGTGTTTGGGAATTTTTACTTTGCTGATATCAATTTTTGTAGAGATGGCAATGACATATATCTTGTGTGTTCTTCATAGAGGAGCATGATTAAGGCTAAGAGGCCTAGTCACAAGTAGCAAGCCCCTGGCCAGCAGCTTCAGGAAGACCACTCTCTCACCTCTGTGACACCCAGTTACAGTGATTAAGGTGGTGCCGGGAGTGATCCTAGCACAAACTTTCCTCAATGCTAACTAAAGGGTTTCTTGCCATGGCTCAAGAGCTTTCAGGGCCCATCTTCAGCAGGGTAGTATCTAGGCATTTTTCGAAGCCTAACCATCCAGGTACCTCCATTCTAGTCCCCACCGACTGGTTTTGTGACCATAGCAAGAACTTTCTCCTTTTCCTTCTCAACCTTTGACTTAGCAGCTGTGTATTTTCTCTTGTACAAAGTCTTTCTGAAATACATAGCAGATTGGGAGTATCTACCAATTCCTCTAACCAGGAGAGGATTTTGGCTGCAATGGGGCTGCCTCTTCTTGCCTTCACCTTACCCTTTTTGCCAGTACCACCGGCAGCAGCCTTCTTCGCTTCAGGTTTGTTCTCTTTAGTGTCTAGCTTCCCAGTTTTTTCACCTGTCATCTTGCAAGATGGGAAAGAGAACTAAGTTTCTGGGTGAAATTTTTGTGCACCACAAAAGTGGCTTTTCATTGAAGTTGGTTCTTCTTAAGAGACAGGATAACTAAGACTTGGGAAAGAGCTCAGTTTGTCAGGCCCTGGATTTTTGCCCAGCAAATCTCATCTAGATCAAGCCCATGAGAGGACCCACTAGAAGTCAGATGGTCCATTCCGCAGTAGGTAGTGGGGCAGCTTCGGATGACAGTGTTTCATTTTTGCTGGAGACAGTTGGGCCATCTTTTTCTGCCCATTTGTAGCCAGTTCTGCTCCCTGGGATTGTGTGAGTTGATTGCTGATACGTATCCAATTTAAATGGGACACAGGACAGAGTGCAGGCAGCTGGACAGTATACTTGTTGAGGGTACAGCTGCACCTGGTTTTCCGGTGGGGAGCTGTCAGTCACTCCTCCTCTCTGATCTGAGTGGAGCAACCATAACCCTGGCTTGAGAGCATTTTCACCATTCGGGCCTTTCTCCCTCTGGGCCTTTTGCTGCATCCATGAGAACGGATTGGCTCAGGGGCAGGGAACAAGATTCACATCGACTTTTGCTGAGAATTCTGTGGCTGGCACTTTTCCCATTGGCTCTGAAACCAAGAGGATAAGATGCTGGAGCTCCTACAAGCATTACTGCCACTGTGAGGACAGAGCCAACAACTAGGGAACGGGACTGAGAAACCCAATCCTGATGGTATCATTTCCACCCCTGGATCCAGCTGTGCCTGAAGCTAAGCTCTACCCTTGGCCGCCTTTAGATCTCCCTACCAGGCCAAGAAATTCCCCTTTCATGTAATCCAGTTAGGATCAAGGTTTCAGTCACTTGCAATTGCAAAAGTCTTAACTGATGAAATGGCTCGGTGCAAATCCTTGGCCACTGAGAAAGAAAGAACTTGAGGGCAGGTTCTGCTGACATGGGTGAGTGGCAATTGTCACTACACAAAAACACCAGCAAAAGAAAAACTACCTTGTCAACAGAGTGCTCCAAGTCCTTGGTGATCATGTATCAGGCACAGGTGGTTTCTGGCTTGATGACTTATTTAATCCTTGCAACAATCTTAGTCTGTGGGTATATGCTCATTAGCAAAAGATGAGAAAGAGGAGGCTGAGGGACCCTTTGAGAAACTTTGCAGTGAAGTTGAGGCCGGGTCCTTGATTCTGAGTGGCCCCAGAATTTTTCTGTGTTCACAAGTAGACTGCTCTCCGCCAATTACAGTGATTAGGAGGGGTGTGGCTGTGAAGTGGTACTGCGGCCCAGTGATGGGGCTGCTTCTGCCCCCCTCCAGCAGTGTGGTACCCAGCTATGCATTTGCCAAAGGGCTGCATCAAAGACTGACTCTTTACCACTGCTAAAAGACAGAAGGCCCTGGCTTGAGAGCAGAGCACACGAGTGCTCGTTAGTTGTGTGACTTGGGATGAATCCTTATACCATTCCAAGTTCCACTTTGTCCCATCTAGAATGTAGAGACCCCACCCCTAGTCCAGATTGGCAGGTGTGAAGAGATGTAAACCAACCACCTGCACTTCCTGCTCCCTGCAGGTCTGGGAGGAGTCAGGCTGAGTGGTGACCTGAAAGGAACCTTTTTGTCCCCAAAGTGGAGAGATAAGAACTGTGAAGCAAGAGAAGCTCAGTGCTGCTATAGGCACTTGGGAGTTTATTTTTACCAGTTATCTCTATCCTGAAATGTCAGGCTTGGAACCATTGCCTCCCTGCCTGGCTCCCCCAAGGGTGGCAACGCAGCCTGGAAACCAGCCCCCTCGCCTCCTCTGCTTCCTCTGTCTTTCAGCGAGTGTCACTGTACTATGGTGATAGGAGGCATGGAAACACTGAGAGAGAGAAGAGGAAGGTGAGACTTTTTGTTTGGGTTCTGAAATGGATTCATTTTCTCCTAAAACCCGGGGGTGTAGTGGAGACCCTTAGCTTTCTTGGGCACCTACTGCATGGTTCAAGCTCTTTTATTTTGCAAGACCTGAAAATCCAATGGAAATAGCCTCACATAATGGAGAATAAAATATCCATTAATAAGTCAGGCTTCAGGTGAAGTTTGATCCTGGGCCTTTATGCTGTTACAAGATTCAAGATTCTTCATCTTGTGCTCTGCCTTCTGGGATACTGCTTCATCCTCAAGAGCCGTGCTATGTCTCCCTTCACTGCAGAGCAGCTCTGTAATCCTTCCTAGGGTCACAAACAGTTGCAATGGTTCTAAATGTCACATCGTCAGAGTAAAGGCTCTGGGGAAAAGAGGAATGGAGTTGTTGTTAATGAGCCCTAGTTGATGACTTCTTAAGTTCTAGGGCCTTGAATTGCAATCTGGGCCTATCTCTGAGCTGCAGGGACAGGAAGTAAAGAAGGTTTTTGAGTGGCCTGATCCGAACCATATTCTAAGATCAAGGACATGAGTGGTTTCCCAAAGGAGATTCAGGACACTGCATCCAGAAGGCAAAGAATGGAAGCTGAGTCACAGCGCAAAGCTGATGTGTGGTTCATTTGTGTAGCAGTTTATCCTACCCTGGAAAGAGTGAAGTTAGGAGTGACTGTTCCTTCTTATCTAGAAATAGACCACTTTAACTTCTTTGGGTAAATTTTTCTGTGCCAGGCATAATGATGCACACTTGTAATCCCAGCATTTGAGAGGCTGAGACAGGAGGATCACTAGGAGGGGAGGCCAGCCCAGCCTCTATGGTGGGCCAGCCTGACCAGAATAGTAAGACACTGTCTCAGGAAAAAAAAAATTGTGAGACTCCTTGGTCTGTCCCCTTCAAAATTTTATTAGTCTATAGATTATCTACCAAGTAGATACGTGAATTGAGTTTGAAGCACGACATTTTTGTCTACCATAAGCATCTTTTGCATTTGCAATAAAATTTACATTCTACTCTACTACTTCTTACCTCTCTCATGATTAGCTGTACCTGCTCTTTTTTATTGCTTTTTGTGCAAGGGATTTGATCTCCAGGGCTCATGGATGCTAGGCAAGTGCTTTATCACTGAACTACACCACCGTGCCAGTGCCTGGTCATTTTTATTCCTTCAACAAGACGGCGCTCTTGGTGACTCCTGCTTGCTGTTTCTCTCCACCCAGGGTACTCTTGAACCTTTGCTCAGCTGACTCCATCCACACTGAGGATTCTATTCAATTTTTATGTTTTCCAGGCAGTCTTACATCATCCAACTGGAAACCACCTGAAGAGGCTGCATTCACTGGTGGCTTGAGGATCTCTCTCCCTTCACAAGACTACCACATCCACAGAGCAGTGGTTGTGCTTATCTCTGCGGCATGCATGGCCACCATATTCTGGTTCTGACCTGGCACATTGTGGGCACTCAAGCGCTTGCTCACCTATCTAGCCTTATAAGCCTTTTCAATGTAGGGCAATTTCCTATCCCTTTCTTGGCTTTTATTTGTGCATGCCTACATACTGCACATAAAGGAGAGAAAATAGGGTAGAATTTTTCAAATGAGGACACAGAAGTTCTCTGTGGAAGGGATTTGATTCAAATTGTCCCCAAACTGGTATAGAAAGATGCAAGGGAGGTGCTGACTGCTTTCTTGAGGATTCGTTTAATGAAGCCATTGCATATGAGCGCCCAAAGGCACGAATCTGCAGAGAGGAACATGAGGCTGCTTTTCTGCCCAGATTTCTGAGTGTGATGTTGGGCCCATGCTCACATATAGCTCTGAAAACAGCATATGATGATGACATTGTTTACTCCTTTACCCAGTGAGGGCGGTGCCCTGAAAGTAAAACAATACTTCACCTTGTCCGTTGCAGGCATGTAATTCAAAAGCCAAAACCTTAATATGCTAATCACCAAAGTAGAATATCCCTCCTCTCTGTGGATAAACTCTCCATGAGACTTAACCAGCCTGTGACATTCCTTGGGATGATTAAGTGAGAGTGTGGGTGGCTCAGCACAGCTTATGGAAATTTAAAAATTTACTACCTCCGGACAGTCATAAGTTATCCCTGGACTCAATAGAGAACACATCACTGTGGGTATCTTGGGTGTGTGATGTTCATTCTCTGCTCCCCCCGTTGGGCCCATCAATGTCTTAGGCTCCCCCATGGCACCTGGACCTTTGTTGTACAGAGCTCCCTATTACTTGTAATAATCTCTTCACTTAGGTGATTATAGTTAACATCTGTCTTCTTCCCCACTGCACTCCAGATTTTCTAAGGGCAGGGAACGATCTCTTGAGTTCACAATTGTACTGAATCATCCAGGCTGTACCTAATATGCAAACAATGCCTAGCAAATACTTCTTCAGTGGAAGAATGGATATTGAATGGAGATCAGGGTCATCCAGCCTGACTCAGCTGGAAGACAGAAGAGAGGCTGAAACTTTTCTCTGTAATCAGATCTTGTTACTTCATCACTGCCTGCTCCTATAGAAGCAGCCAGTATAGAGGAGGGGGTCGACAGTGATGGGAGAATAAATAAATGAATGAACACTCTTCTTTTTCCTTCCCAGAGAAATCCTTATTATCTTCTTAAATTCAAAGCGATGGAAAGGGAAATTGAGGCCTAGAGGTTCTATGCAGGTTGTTGTTCCGGTTAGGTGCAGCAAGTCTGCTCCTCAGGGTCGCTTGGCCGGCATGCCGATGCTTCAGGCACAGGATGAACTAGTTCACTGGGGACAATGCTTTTTTGGACCTTGGTGCAATGAGTTCTGGGTTAAACACTTAAAGTTTAAGTGGGTCATGGCTCCTGGTGCTTATCACGTACCCTATCAAGCAGAACAGAAAACAAAACAGGCAGGAATGGTACTGTGCTTTATGACCTAACCTGATCCCAAGGTCTGCCACCAGATCAGACAGACACTAGGAAGAAAGTGAGTTTTCTTCTCCCTTGCCACACCCTCCTTCTTGGGGGATATCTGTGTCTTAATAGAGTCTCCTTCTTCATGAAATTTCACCTGGCAAGGGCTCAAGGTTGGTCTTTGTCAATCCTTGGGGTTATGAAGAAGTCACAGATCTGTTCTTTAATCACCAGTCCAAAAACCAAGCACCCAAATCATACTGGAAATACTATCATAAAACCAAATGTCTGAATGTGACTGAGTCTCGAGCCTCCCTGAGGTCAGCAAACTGAAGGGACTTGCCTTTGCGTTAGAGTCCTTTCCTAAACCAGAAGGAAAGGGACAGGGATTTATGGGTTGTCTCAGAGTTGTAGGCCCTGGCTCATTCCCAGGATGAGTTCATTTCTTATTCTTAGAGACTGGACTCAAATTAAACAAACAGAGTCTATAAATAGAGTGGGGATACACTCGGCTCAGTGTCACCGAAAGGTCCTTTTCACAGGGATGGACTCACTAAATGGAGCTTCTCGGATTACCCTATTGGTACTACATGGGATGAAGTTGTACTTTTATTTTTTCTGAGCATCATCCAGAAGGGGAAAAAAGAAGGTCAGTAAACATTAGGATTTGGTCTGATTTTTTTGCCTTTGTCTTTTTTTCCACACACTCATTCACACCCTGAGAATGGCCCCAGAGGAAAGATGTCCCTCTATTAATATGCTGGCCTGGCAGCTCTGGCAATGTCCTCCTCTGGGAATGGATCCTGGTTCAGACTGTATTGACAGAATGTTCTGGCCTTTTAGATTAGATTGCAAACTCCCAAAGGGAAGGGCCCAAGTGCTAGGATTTCCTCCTGGTTTTCCCTATGCTGCCAAGCACAAGGATGGCTAGAGTTTCCCTGGCTGAATCTACAACCCCATCACTGCAAATTAAAAGGACCTTCCTCATGCATGGTGATTTTATGGTTGGAAGCATGGCTTTGCTCTGGTGTGGCTTTGGTTTTAAGCACACAGAAGTAGGGTCAGTGCACTACCATGATAGGTGAGTGGAGGCTGGTAGCACCCAGAATAACGATGAATAAGCATAAAGCCATGGTGCAACGAAGTCCAGTGCTTATATAACAAGAGCTGCCACTGACTCTGCCATTGGCCAGGAAATTTCAAGAACTATTCAAAAAAACTCTGCACAATTCCACAGAATTTTTCCCTACTTCTACGGGGTAGGGGCTATGACTATTTTTGCTCTGTAGACAAGGACCGGATGACATAGTGTGTTAGCGTTGGAAGTTCTGTAGTTTAGCTCCAGAGATTCATCTCTCAAATAGGAGTTTTTGCTTTTTTTTTGGTCTTCTTCTGAACAAGGCTCTCTCAGTGTTGAGAACTTGCTTACTTTCTTTTCTTTTTCATTTTCTTATTTGCAGTACCAGGACCTTACACTTATAGGCAGGTTCTTATGCCACTGTGCTATCTCTGTGGTCCCTTTTTGTGTCTTTTTGAAATAGGGTCTTACTATGCAGTTCAGGGTAGCCTTAAACTCATTTTATAGCCCAGGCTGGTCTCGAACTTGCAACAATCCTCCTGCCTCTGAGTGCTGGGATTACAGGAGTGTACCACCATGCCTGACTCATATTAAGCACTAAATAGTCCTTCTGTTGGGTTTTCTGCCTGGTAGCTCCCCTTCTCTCTTCAGGAGGCCATGAGCCACCATAGAACCAACCCTTCCCACATTTGGCCCAGGTGCTTCTGGTGCCTTGTCTTGAGGTGAAGCTGCTGACTGCCTCTCCGTAGCAGCCGTACAGGCTATGAAACATATGCCTGGCAATCAGAATTGACTTCAGATTATTACTGGAAAGTCAGAACTCTCTAAATTTCCCTCTGGATTAGCTGGAAGCACACTGCCTCAGGCAGCCTTGCTATCCCACAGGACACTTGCTTGGCTGTGAATAAAATCAGGACTGGGAGAAAGCAGAGCCAGAAAATGGATGTTGCTGCTGCCACATGAAGCTGGAATTCAGCCAGGTCTAATGGCTGAGTCTACATCCCCGTGTTGCACATTCAGGGGGCAATGTGCTCTCTTTGCCACTTCAGCTGGTTAATGTCGCTTTCCTACCACCTACAGTGGACAGATTCTTATCTGAGAAAGTCAGGTCCCACATCAAATATGATTTGGTGCTCCTAGTGCCTCAGCCCACCCTCGTACCTGTCTCTATCACTGCTAGGCTCTTCCACAAATACATGTTCCACTCCTCTTCTATGCAAATCCCAGCCATCACCTCAGGTTGCGTGAGTCAGCGCTACCTGCGTGCTCCTCAGGTGCCCTGATACGGAATTTGGGTGCTGCTTAGCATTTGTTTATTCTGCCTTGAAATCCATTTGGCTATTTACAAGCCATTCATTAGCATTTATTAACTGCTTCACATGTGTCACCTCCTCCTTTAGGGCTAGGGGATTAAAATAATAATATGAACATATATTTGAGATCTCTTTAAGCATCTGAACTCTGCTTAGGACTTAGCATGCATTAGTTATGTATCCATATCCTTAAAATGTCCTCTGAATGGGCATGAATAACATTTACATGTTGCAGGGTAATAAGTTAGGAACTTACACCAAGGCACTGGGATTTAAAAGCTCTGAAATGGCAAAGTGAATTATTAGATGAAGATGTAGATGTTCAAAACCAGTGCTTTAGTATTTGTCTCACTATGCAGTCCTCTGTTTCACAAATCCTTAGTCTATAAAAAGGATATAAAAACATCAATAGGTATTACAGGATTTTATGAAGCTATTTTTTTTTTCAATTTGTATATTTGGTACAGGGTTTCACTATGCAAATTGGACTAGTGGTGATCCTCCTGTTTTTAGTCTCCCCAATGCTGGGATTACAGGCGTGTGCCACTATTCCCGGACTTTGTTACTTGCTCAGCACACCCCAGGGGGCGGGGCTGGCATGGCATGCAGAACTGGGGATCAAACCCTGGTTCCTGAGCTTGTCAAAGCAGGCACTTTGTCTGCTGAGCTGTCTCACTGGCCCTTATGAAGTAATTTTTTTTTTTAATACTAGTCTGTCATTCACCTCCCAACAAACACATTGAATCTAGAGATATTTTTACCTATTCCTGCACCCCTGGTCCAGTGAGAGCAGCTTCTAGAGGAGAAGCCATGGACAGCTTGAACAGTATTCCCTAAAGTTGGAGAGATGGGGGTCAAAGGTCATAGGGTTAAGGCTGGCAAGATAACTCAGTGGACTAAGTGTCTGCTTAGGCAAGTGCAGGGACTGGGGTTCATTCCCTGGAGCCACCTACTTCCCCAGCCCAGGTCCCCAGGCATGCTGCGCCAGCCACCAAGTTCAAGCATGGTGGAGCATGCCTGTAATCCCAGCGCTGTGGAGGCTGAAATCAGGAGTCCGAGCTGCATAGTGAGACCTTGTACCAAATACAATCAATCAATATATCATAGGACTTTTTTTCCACTGAAAACTAAGAGAAAAAGGAATGTTCCCTGACTTTTTTTATGCAGTGCTAGGTTAAAGTCTTAATCTATTGAAACTTTAATGAGATGACAGACACAGAATGAAAGTTGCTTTGATGATTCTCCTAAACAGGTTAAACAGGTGAAGAGAGCTGCGTGGCACAGACAGTAAAAAGGCAGAGTTGTATTCCTAACCATGTTTTGGTCCTCTTTCTACCTACCAGGAAATTATTGTCAATCTTGATTCAAACAGGAAGAGGCCATGTGCTGTTCTCCTTTCTCAATGTCTTCTTGAATGCCCTTCTTTTCCTCCACTTATCTGGAGTAGCCTGAACCAGTGGTGACAAAAGTAGGGTGTACTCAAAAGTGGAAGATTTGAGGATAACGTCCATCAAGAATATGATTCAAGGGCCAGCCAAATAGCTCAGCAGATTTAAGCACCTGCGAGCAGGCGCAGGGGCCAGAGGTTCGATTCCCCAGCCTGCTGTGCTGACCCCGCCCCTGGGGCTCACTGAGACAGCAGTTGACACTGGGTGTGGTGGGGTGCACTGTAATACTCCCTCTCCCAGCATTTTTGCTAACTTCTACTTCAGTCCCACAGGGCTCTCTGTTTGGAAGTTGTTCTTAAGTTTTTTGAGAGGAAAAATATGGTGCGTATTGGGGGTTAGATAGCAGGATACAACTTGTGGCTATGAAGATGCTGACAACACCAGGAATCTTCTCTGCCTTTTAGAAGATGATACCATGGACCCTCACCTAAGGCAGGCAATAACATCCAGTGAACTTAGAGACCATGAAATAGATGTCTCTAGTTGTGGGACCTACTCTGTTAGAGGACTGAACAGTCAGGTGCCAAAGGTGTCTTCCTATACCCCCAAAAGGAATGCCTCACTAGTAGAAAAAACACCCCTAAAACTATATATAATACATAGTACATTGGTGAAACTTTAGTGTCATATGTGAGAATACATGCTTGGGTTCAATTTATTAGCAATATATTCTCATGAAGGTACTTAAACTCTGAGCTTTGGTGTGTCAATCTGTAAAAAGATGCTGGCATCTTCTTAGCATTTCTGCAAGTCATCAAGTATTCACAAATACTCTAATTTGCCTTTCCATCTTTGTATATGACAAAATTATTATTCTATTTTTACCCACTTTTTATTTTTTATGTATTTAGTACAGGGCCTATAGGGTCTCACTACACAGATCAGACTCATAGTGATCCTTCTGTTTTCAGCCTCCCAAGGGCTGGGATTACAGGCGTGCACCACCACGCCCAGTCTCATTGGCTGTCTTAGCACACCCAGGGGGTGGGGCTGAGATGGCATGGCACAGCAGGGATCGAACCCCAATCCCTGAGTCTGCCTAAGCAGGCACTTTAATTCACTGAGCTATCTGGCTGACCCCTTTTTACCCACTTTGAAGTTAACCACAACCATGTGATATACCAATTACTGGAATAAAAACGAAAATGATTTTTTAATTATTAGGTAGAAGCTTTAAGAAAAGCTGTGTCTGTGAAGATCATGAACTGAGAGAAGTGATCAATAAATGTATTTCTCACAGCTTTAGAGGCTGGGAAGTTTAGGAGCTGGTGTCACATTTTGGTGAGTGCCTTTGTGCAGCACTATAATGTGGCAGAAGGGCAGGCAAGAACTCATCTTCTTGGGGCTGGGGAGATAGCTCAGCAGTCTAGAGCCTTCCTGGCAAGTGCAAGAACCTGGTTCAATTCCCAGTACTGCATGCTGCTCAGGCCCCGGAGCCCTGGGTGCACCAAGCTGGCCAGCAAAGCTAGGAATGGTGGAGCACACCTGTAACCCTAGCATTGGGGCAGCTGCAAGAAGAGGGTCATTACCAGTCCAAGCTGTGTAGCAAGACCCTTTATTAAATAAATAAATAAGTTTAAAAATTAAAAAAAAGGAACTCAGGGCCAGGGAGATGGCTCAGTGGAGCACTTCCCTGGCAAGTGCAAGGGCATGAGTTCAATCCCTGGTTCCACCAAAAAGAAAAAAGAAAAGAACTCATCAGGACCACATTCTTATAATAACTAACCCACTTCCATAGTAAAAACTTCATCCATTCAGGAGAGTTGTGTCTCATGATTTGATCATCTGGTCATGACCTCGTAAAAAAGCCTTACCTCTGTTATTTGCCCTGATTTCTGGAGGAGGCATGACTCCTATAAGCAGCCTTCCACGTCCTCCCTGATGAATTTCCATCAGACTGACAGTCTTTGATGAGCACTATCCTTCCTGCCCAGTTTGAATCATCATTAGACATATAGCATGCATAGGAAATAAGAGCCACTGAATTGTGTTAAGCCACTGAGGGTTAGGGGTTGTTTATCACTGCATAAGCTAGCCTACTGTGACTGAAACTATGCTGGTGGCAGCATAGACACTCTATGTACATCCAGCTAAGATACCTTTACATACCCATGTGACTGGCTATGATGAAAAAGACGGAACATACAAAATATTAGCAAGGCTGTAGGGAAGCCAGAATTCTCGTATATTGTTGGTAGAAACGTAAAGTGTTGCAGCCACTTTGGAATAAATTTTGACAATTTTTTAAATAAATGTACTTTAAGCATGGGGCCAAGGAGACGGCTCAGTAGGATAAGCACAAGGGCAAGTAGAATAAGCACAAGAGCGAGTTCAATCCTCCATTCTACCAAAAAAAAAAAAAAAAAAAAGGTTAAGCATAAATTTATTATATAGCGTAACAATTTTACTTCTAGGCATCTGTCCAAAAGAAATAAAAATATATGTCCACATAAATGCTTGTAGGTGAATGTTTACAGGAACATTATTCATAATAGCTAAAAAGATGGAAGGGCCCAAATGTCCATCAACTTCTTTCTTTTTTTTTTCTGGATTCTTAGGGAAGGGTCTAGAGGGTGTTCAGGGTCTCACTACTAGATCAGACTCGTAGTGATCTGCCTGTTTACAGCCTCCCAAGAGCTGGGAGTACAGGTGCGAGGCACCGTGTCCAGTCTCCATCGCCGTCTCAGCACGCCCGGGATGGAACTCCTGGCCCCTGTGCCTGCTTGCAGGCGCTTTAGTCTGCTGAGCTATTTTGCCAGCTCTAAAGAAATTAGTTGCTTTTTTCTGTTTTTTGTCTTTCTTTCCGTGGCCGCCTCAGCTAGGTGTGGGGCTCATGCCGCATGTGGTGCCGGGAATCGAACCGTGGTCTTTGCAATTGCCTAGGCTTGTGCTTTCAGCTGCCAAGCTATCTTGTTGGCCCCATCAACTTCTGAGTGCCCACAAAATGTGGTATATCCACCGAACAGTGTTCAACATTAGAAAAGGAATGAAATACCAATACATGCTACCACATAAAAAGATTTCAAGACCACTGTACTACATTAAAGAAGTGAAATGCAGACTTTATGTACGCATAGTTGAATTTCTATGAAATTTCCATGGAAGACATTTATAGTGTCAGAAGGGGATTATTTATTTATTTATTTATTTAGTTAGTTAGTTAGTTATTTTTGGTACCAGGGATCTAACTTAGGACTTTGCATTTGCCAGACTGGCGCTTATGCCCCTGATCTATCTCCCTGGCCCCTCAAAGGCAGTTTAATCAGAATGCAAATGAGGGCTGGGGAGATGGCTCAGTGGAATAAACACTTCCCTGGCAAGCGCAAGGGCCTGAGTTCAATGCCTGGTTCCACAAAAAAAAAAAAAAAAAAAAAAAAAAAAAAAAAAAAAAAAAAAAAAAAAAAAAAAAAAAAAAAAAAAAAAAAAAAAAAAAAAAAAA
>PVKA01015636.1:20494-49697 GCA_004027165.1 Ctenomys sociabilis | reverse complement strand
AAGAAAGAAAGAAAGAAAGAAAGAAAGAAAGAAAGAAAGAAAGAAAGAAAGAAAGAAAGAAAGAGAAAACAAAAAGTGAAAAAGTCGTATCCTAGAACCAGTCTTTACTTGGTTTGATAGGTAGTAGTATAAAGTTGAAAGTTCAGGCTTATAAAGCATAATGGAAACTGATTAGCCAACAAACTCAAACCTGGTTTATATCTACTACTGTAGCAAAATTGAATTCATGTTCTTTCTTTGTCCCTCATTTTAAGATGGGAGCTAACTTTGGCCACTATTCATTGACAAGCTTCAGCCATGACTGAGATGCAAAGAACAGATTTTGATAACCTGTGACAGTGAGTTCTTTAATCTTATATTGTGACAGTTAATACAATCGTAATTATACTTTGTAAAATTTTTGTGATCTAATTCAATATGTCCAACTTTGACGTCAAGTACCCAAGCACTGCTTAATGCTTTCTTTCCACATATTATCTGTATCAGTTATCAGATATCTGTAAAAATCAATATTTTTACATCTGTCTGATAACTGGTTCTTGATTATGCCTCATTTCAGTATATGCTTCAGGACTGTTTTAATACACCATAAAGCAAACTTCCTATATTGAATGTCCATTGTAATTATTCAGAAGGTTTTTTTTATAAAACTCCGCAATCTCCCTTACATTGGCCAACCTAAGCGAAAATCCCATGGAAGAGAAATATTGTTTCTTAAAATTTTACTCATCTATTGGACTTCTACATTCTTAGGAAACTGAGCATTTATATACATTTAATACATTTTCAATATATGTAAATACAACTTTTAGATAGATAGAATCGTTGCCCCATGTAGTTTACTTAGAATTATTCAAATCTCTTTCTTCTATTAGAGTTGTACTATCATTTTCTAATTTGTATAGAAATTGTTGCTCATGTTTCTTAAGAGTAGTAATATCCAAAATTATTTATCTTTTTCTAGTTAACCAAGAATAAGTTTTCAGTATATTTTTCACTATTCTGTTCCTGCTTACTGACTTAATAATTAAATAGTGTTTATTTTTACTTTGGCAACTCCTGCCTTCTACTCTATTTTGAGAATTCAAAGAGTCTTTAGTTGAATAGTTCATATACTTGTGTAAGAAAAGATTTTTAAAAAAAACTTTCACATTCAGTACATTTAAAGATGCAAGTTTTTCTTTTAACTCAGTGTGGGCTTGTGCTATCAGTTTTGATTACATAAGTTGTGTTCGAGAAACATTAAATAATATATACTGAATTAATACATATTTATTTAATCATCTTTCTGTATGCAATGATATGATTTTTATCAATGCTTAAATTATAAATAAATCATATCTGGGTTCTGTATTCATGAATTTATTCACAAGTAGAAGAATCATAAAATAAAAAGCAAACTATAATTATAGATTTAAAAATGCAAGAACAGAGACAAAATAATAGTTGATTTGTTAAGAAATATTAACTATTAGTGATTGAGTAGAGTCAGGGTTCCCAAGAAAGACCCCACAATATAGCTTACAGTGAGTACCTAAATAAGAGATGGTTAATTAGCAAAGTGTTTCTAATATCTGTGCTTTTTCTACATGGTTGCTGGCTTAACTATTAACCTGATTAAAAACCCAGAAATGGTATATTTGGGATCAGAAAGGAAGTAAGGACCAGAAAATAGAAGGCATGAGAGTGTAGAAAATGCTCAAAATAGAAGTAATGCAGCAAGAATAATTTTTCAGAAAATTTGTTTCGAAACAGTTTTGGCATAAGATAGAGTAGGACAGAGAAATAAATACCTAGAGTCCTTGTTTGCCCTATTATATATCCTACTTTATGCATCAAGAAAAGGTACCTAAAAAACACTGAAAAGTACTCTTTGGTTATTTGTTATGATTTTTCTTTCAAACCAGTATTCTTTAAATTTAAGCATATATCACAGTACTTGAGTTAGTGGCTAGAGACATTCCACACACATAGGTTTCACTAATATCTTTAATGATTTCATAGAACGCTCTCCATGAGTAGCCTGTAATGGCGTGAAACACAGTGCTACACAGAGCAGCCACTGTGTGCCCTCCTTCCTCAGGCAGTGATTCGCTGAACCAACCCATGCACAGAAAACCAGCGTTACTGGTGATCACATACATTTTCTCTTCCTTTAAATGAAAATTAATTAACATTTAATAGTATGTTAATTTTCAGTGATGGAATAAAATTATATTGGCTACATGAGTAGAAAACAATGGGATTGATTTTCAGAGAACAAAAGTAGCAAGAATGACCAGAAACAGATATATTTGTATGTATGTTAACCCCTGGGCACACATTAACTTCATTCATATGGGAAATGCTTCTCTTCAAAAGGTATACCTTGATGAACACTAAATTTCCAAGTTTGCACTCATACGGGAAGTGGCTTAGTTTGGAATCTAAATTGGCAATCTCAACATGCAATGGACTGTGACATGGAGAAGAGAATGTGCTGATGCTTGTTTTTGTTGCAAGGAGACTATCAAGTTCCAAAATTCGAAGCTGTTTTCTATAATTAGTTACTATTTTCAGGTATCTTTTCTTCTATCAGCTATATAAATCACCTGGTTCCCATTCAATGAAATATCACTTTATATTATTGCTGTGTTAACTTTGCCTATGAATAATTACGCTTACTCTTTGGTGGCCTGCTACATGGTATGACTGAAATATCCCTTGCCAATATTTTGGATGATGGACAGCCTTTGCTTTATTTCTGAAAGAGATACAGAAAGTGCTGTGTTGATTCATGATATTTATCAGCAACTTCTTGTTCCATATTACCTCACTGGATAATTAGTAAGTAAGTGACTAAAAGGTCAGAATTAGTCTTGCATTACTAATATATGGAAGTAAAAAGCTAAAAAGTTTATTTCATCTGAATTTTAATAGAAAGATGAGCATCCACTTAACAGACCTTCCAGTATGAACTTCCGAAATGCTTTCAAGGCCATCTTGCTCCTGGCGAAGTCCTGCTATAAGTCTATATCTAGTGAGTTATACTGGCACATTTTCATAAAAGATTAAACCATAACAATTCAAAGTGAACAACTTATGATATCTCAGAATGTGTTATGCTGTAAACCTCCTAGTGAGTGATACTTAAAGGAGAGGGATGAGGAGATACCTTGGTAGTCTAAGCACCTGCTAGGCAAGCTCAAGGACCTGAGTTCAAATCACAGTTCCATGCTGACCACTGCAATGGGGCATGGTGGTACATGCCTGTGAGGATCACTTGGAGTCCAAAGTGTGTAGTGAGACCCTATACAAAATAAATAAAGAGGCTGGAAGAATTTATACGTATGACCACCATTATTAATTCACAAAAGCTATTAATAATATGTGTCTATACTGATGTTTTTTATTTCATTCCATCCTGAAAGAAAATAAGAAAGAATAAGTATTTGTGACCAACGAATACATGACATCTGAGCAATACTTTATATGACTATTGCTAATAAAAAATTTGTATGTTTTGTATTAAAAAGCAAACATAAATATGCACTGAATAAGTGAATGAAGAATTTTAAACAGCTTGTAAGAAGCACTTCAAGTATAACATATTTGCTATTTAAATAAAAGCCATTTGATTGCTCCTTCTCCCATTTAATGTTACTGTTGGCAAAGAATATGTTAAAGTTATTTATTTATTTGAAGAGAAGAAACTGAACTTGGTTTCATGATATAAATGGCTTTAAAATTGATGATGCTTACCTTTTTAAAAATTAGTTATACAAACAATAAATAACTACTGTTTCCCTCAAATAAATTTTTGTTCTTTCGTACACATGAGGAAAACATCAAGCATTCATGTAAGAAACTCTGTTTGAATTTTATAAAAATAGATCAATTTTTTAATCATTGTTGCTTTTTAATTTTCTACTTTTTAAGAACAATAGAAACACTAGTGTGGCGTTACTTCTTGTTTGTTTTGTTTCTTTTTTTTTTTTGTATTTGGCACAGGGCCTCACTACACAGCTTGGACTCACAGTGATCCTCCTGTTTTTAAGCTCCCCAGCTCTGGAATCACAGGTGTGTGCCAGCACGCCTGCTCTTGGTGGCTGGCTCAGCATGCTAAGGGCAGGAGCAATGCCAGAGCGGCTTGAGTTCCCAGGGATGAACCTGGTGCCTGTTCTTGCCTAAGCAGCACTAAGTCAGCTGAGCTATCTCACTAGCCCACTAATGTGGTTTATTTTAATGAAATGTGGCTTATTAGCTTCTGTGTGAGGTATTAGTTTTAAGATATTCTGTAGGTACATCTTTAGTGATTTCCTACACTACATAATCAAAATTAGAACTTCTATCACTTCAGTATGTACTGAACACTTGTGTATGTATGTCTCACTTGGTTGTTTGTACTCATAGTTATGTTCTACCTCTTTCAAATTACTTTCTTATCTACCTCTTCTGAAACTAGCATGTGTTCTTGAGAACATATCCAGGATATATTTAATTCTAAAAAGTAATGATTAGCAAATGTCAATTTCAAATGTATAATGTGACCTAATCTTCATTGAAATGCACAATAAAGATAAGTAATATCTTTATTGACAAATTATACAATCTATTAATCTTTCAGTATATTTATTGACAAATTATGCTATCCAAGTTAATGCATATCAAATAACTGCAATAATTTAGAATCATGACCTCAGGCCAATTAATTTGAAAGCTTAAAAAGATTATATTTTCCCTTTTGATGCTTTCCATGACTTAAAATTGATAAATATGATAGTTGTTTTGAATAATTAAATAGTTATATAATATATTAATATAGTACCTATATTAATAATTATTAAATTATATTTAATTATATAATACAATGCAATGTAATATAATTAAATATAATATACTACATTATGTTATGTTTAATAATATATTATTCAATATAATATGTTATACAATAATTATATAATAGTTATCTTGAGCAGTGAAGTTACCACTTTTACAGCTTGAGTAACTTTGACTATATAGTCCCAAATTAGGTGGCACAATGTGTTCTAATTCTATGCATAGTTTTTTTTTTTTTTTTTTTAACTCAGGCCCTTGTGCTTGCCAGGGAAGCACTTATTCCACTGAGCCATCTCCCTGGCACAGGTATTCTAATTCTAATTTTGAAAACATTAGACTTACTTTAGGTAGAAATGGTCAGTTATTTAACATTAAATACCAAAGGGTACATACACTTATCATAATTAATATGGGTTTTATGTAAAAAAATTGGCATGCATGTATTCTATAAATTAAATATGTATCATTAAAATAGTATTTGTTATTGTTTATTATTTACCAGCTTCATACTACTCACAAGCAGTTGGACTTTATATTAAATGCATATGCATAAGTTTATATGAAATTTATACATATAATATGTAATTATATTAATTTTATAAAAATATAATATATAATTATGCACTATTGTCATGGTTTGGGGTTTTTGCAAGGTGAACAGCATAGCACAGGACACATTTTATAAGAGCATTTTATAATGAATCACCCAAGTAAGGAAATCTGTCCACACACTAAATACTAAAGCATCTCGCTGAGGGCCTAGAGCTCATATCTGTGCCTTCCACCAGTCCAGCTGGAGGCCTAGAACCCAAAACAGAATGTCATGCAGGCCCGCTTCACCGATCTGTGCTGGAAAGGCCCAAAGGTCGGTGGTGGAAGCTAGGAAGTCTATGCCAGCGGGATGAAGGATCTGTGCAGAGGGATCTGAACTGTAGCTAGAAAGCAATGTTCAAGGTAAGCACCACAGCTCCCCCAAAATACCACAGCCATCCTCAGCCTGGAGCTCCTGATGGGGACTTGGCAATGAGGAAAGCCAAGTCCCCATCAGGAAAGCCAATACGATAAGCGTAAGCTTCGTGAGGCTGAGAAGTGCACCAATTTCTCCTCTGGAGCCAGGAATCAGTGCTCAAAATGAGAACCCCAGTTCCTCCAAAGTTGATCAGGAAAACCAGCCTGACAAGGCCCTCCTGCAGATTAGACCAAGAGAAATAGCAAATTCCAACAGCCCCAAAAGCATCTTCAGACAGCTTCTAATAGCAGTCCAGCAGCTTCTCCTGCTCTGCCTTTATGTTGCTGGAAACAAGCCTCAGGTGAGCCTCCCACACCCAGCAGCATGCTAGTTTAATTCAGCTGGGTGTAGTAAGTGGACCACCTCTTAGAAATCCACTACAATTATACATAAATATATATATACTCCCTACTTGTTGTAGCGAAACAGTTATTTAAAGGTAGAGAATAAAACTATTCTCAGGAAAATGTTTAAATCTTTAATTAATATAATTAATGTAATTAGAAAGAGCAATAATTTCTAGTACTGTGTTCTTCTTTGCCAACTTTTGCTTGGTAATTTATGCGAAATGGTAGCATGTATTTTAATGGAATATGTCTATATTTATATATGGATAAATACTCAGAAATGATCATCAGTTTCACTGTTCCTTTAATGCTTTGAAAGTTTTTCAAAATGTAAGCTAAATATATTTATATCTACATCTAGATATTTACTTAGATAAAAAATGTAGTGTATTTAAGTACCAAAACATATTTATTGCATAAAGGACACGGTGTTATTGTTTCTTTTCAAAATACACTTAACCCACAATTCTAATTTTTATCACTTTCTGAACAGTCTCAGAAATCTTTGTCCTTGTAAGATGTGATCAAAAACAACCAATGCTGTCGCTGAGCGTTATTCAGTGAGAAGATGTGCTCCTAAAACCATTATCACATGACATGTTTTTCACTCGCTGAAACTGGCAGCATGTCACTTCTAGCTCTTCAACGAAATGAAATGACCAAAAATGATAAAAATTTTTAATCAATTTAAGACATCGAGGCTGCCATGACTCAGAGAGAACATTCACAGATGCTTCAGCAAGCGGCAAGAATGGTGATGCGTGGGTGTCCAGTGCTGGGAGTAATTTGAGGGGGGTTGACAATAACACGTCTTTTATTATAATAAAGTTTTTAAAATGCAACATTCACTCTATTTGGTGACCACACTTCCTGGATGGGTCACACATGCAGAGGCTAAAAAGTTTTTTTAAAAAAATCCACTTAAACATCCTTTCAGAATTTTAATGATTTCATGTTTTTAAGCTGTTTACAACTTGTAAAACACTAACCTACTGACTTGCACAGTAATACATATTCACCCAAAATTTGCAAGAACATTTTGAACAGTTCGCTAAAATAAAGAAGCATTCTTTCTTGGATTGAAAGAAGTAGTCTTTTCAGAGTAGAATGTGTGATAAAGGGAAGAATAAGTCTAGTAGTGAGAAAAAAGGTGACTAGACAAGGGTGTGGAAACTAATCTTATCCAAAAGGAGGGAGTAGGTCTTAAATTTGACATAAAGGGCATTTGATATGATGCAAAGAGGAAGTTAAAGCCACTGGAGTGACATGGGGAGATAACATGTGGGAAAGGAAATGCTCTCCTTAGAAACCTGAAAATGTTTGAGAAGTTCACGAAAATGTGTTTGCCCCTCACAGAATATTCTCTGCTAATGCCTCACCCTGTCTGATCTCACAATTAATAACCTTTGGGTTTTTTTCTACAACAGCATATTAAAAACCATATCTGTATGTCTATTTTTGACACCCTCAGAATTCTCCTGACAACTTCAAATTCAGATGAAAAAGTAAACCAGCAGGAATTAAATGACATAGCCCACACGATCAGTTCCTCATGAAAAACACTGCCTACTGGACATACCAAGGTTATTCATAAGTCCTGGGAAGGCATAGTGCTCATTTTCATGGCTAGAGTATATTGCAGCTTGTGAATGTATTTCTCCTTAAGAATTGTTCCACTAATTTGGAAAAAGTGATCCTGAAGCAGACTGTAGCTCGCATGGATTGTTCTCTATAAGGACACTGCATAGTTGGCCAATTTCCTTTCGTTGAAGTTGATTAATCTTTCTATTAACACCGATATAAACAATGCCCTGCTAAAGGATTCCAGGTAAAGTGTTAAATATGGGCAAGCTCTGCTTTGCAGCTGTAATTAATTAAAGCAGGGAATCTTTAAAGGATTTATATTATGAATGATGTGTCTGATGTACTTTATTAAGAAAGGAGATTAAAACAATTCAGTTGATCTAATAAGTTTCATTTTTGCTAAGTCTCTAAAGTTCATGACTCATTCCTAATAAAGTTTTGTTTTATATATTAAATTTTTTTTTTTTGTCTTTTTGAGACAGGGTCTCCCTATGCAGTTCAGGCTGGCCTTAAGCTCACTTTGTAGCTCAGGCTGGTCTCGAACTCATAACAATCCTCCTGCCTCAGCCTCCTGAGTGCTAGGATTACAGGCATGCGCCACCACGCCCGGCTTATATTAAATTATTCTATTCTATCTGAATTCTACTTCCCTTTCTTGCTTTAATCAATGTGGAATTAAGTTGAATTTTACAATGACTTTTAATTCTATTTAATCTAAGGGTACTCATTTATGAACATGTTTATTTACATTAATTAGTCTGGTGTGACACAACACTATGCAGCTGTTAATAATGTATTCCTTACCATACTATTTAATATTGTTGGAAATACTAAGTTCTACAATATTTCTCTTGTGGAAAAACTTTTCTCTTGGGAATCACTACTTTCAGAAGTCTTCCAGAGATTAAAGTGTTACCAAGTTAAAGAAAAATTCTGATCTTATCTGAAACAGTCTTGGTCACTGTATTGGAAAGAATGACATTCACTGCAGTATATTCTAAAAGTGAATAGACTAGAAAGCTCTTTTGTGCAAGCTCTGTTAGCTCCACCTGATTTGTTACATTATTGCCGGGGATCAGTTGCTATTGTCTACATTGCTCAGTCCAGAGAATCCAAATAACATCAGGATACAGAATTATATTGACAATTCATAAAATGCAAGGTCTACTCATGAAAATCCTCAATCAGTAACTCCAGGTCATGATTAAAACTCTATCACTTCTGGGAATATCATTAGTGAATGAAAAGCAAATCATCTACCTATTACACATAAATGCATACAAACAAGTAGGGGTATGTTTTAAAATATTACTCAGCTTCCACAAACACATACACAGATTTTTTCTATCTCCTGTCATGTAACTATATTTATTTGTCTATTCTCACATCCTAGATTGTGATATTTTCTAGATTCTCAATAAAAAATGATAAAATGAGTTATAAATAAAATGTGACTCTGCTAATGAAAATTAGGTGGGGAAGATTAATATTTGTACACTGTTCAATTAGAAGAGTTTAGAAGCCGGGCGTGGTGGCGCATGCCTGTAATCCCAGCACTAGGGAGGCTGAGGCAGGAGGATTGTTGTGAGTTCGAGACCAGCCTGAGCTACAAAGTGAGCTTAAGGCCAGCCTTAACTGCACAGTGAGACCCTGTCTCAAAAAAAAAAAAAAAAAAAAAAAAAAAAAAAAAAAAAAAAAAAAAAAAAAAAAAAAAAAAAAAAAAAAAAAAAAAAAAAAAAAAAAGAAAAGAAAAAAAGAAGAGTTTAGAAATCTTCTCTGAATATTTTCAAGATATGTTGTGTCCAGTTCCTGGTCCTCTTGTAAATAGCACAACTTTGAGTGTTATTATAATATTTCTCGGTAGATAAGAGCATGTTAAAAGAGGAAAGTTTAATAGACTTCTGTGGTAAATTCAAAACATATTTTTGTGATGAAACACTTAAGGGGCTAATGTAGTTCTCCTTGATGGACAGAATGACAAAGCCCATTTTCTTTTCATGTAGTTCATTCATCATTTCTATGGAAATAATAAGGCACTGAAGGAACTAAAGTAAAAAACTGATTTAGGAAAATCTTAGCAATAGAACTCTAATAAAGGCTATAAGCCAAAGGTGAAAGATGTGGGTTTCATCACTGGGTTTTTTTCACCTACTTTAAAGGTTGGGAATTGAATTCCTTGGGCTCAGAGAAAAGTAAAATGCAGAACTCCTACCAGGATAAGGAGAAAGTCACTATTCTCTGAAGGTCTTTCAACCAAACTCAATGAAAAGGATGATTTTCAATGAACAGAACTTTCCAGGGGCTGTACCTGAGACATGGCTAGGTTGTAAGAACCAACTGCCAAATTGCCTATTGAATGCATGGATGTATGACAAATATGGTCAGGCATGGGATTCATGCTGACTTTTCCTAGCCCCACTTTCAGATCCCCAGTAGGGAACAATGAGTGTGATCGCATGAGGTGGAGCTGGTTATGTTGACACGGTGAGGAGAAAGCAATGAAGAAAATAATCCCCCTCACCATACCTTCAAAAAAATCCTTAGAACTTAGCCTTAGCAAGTGAAAAATATAGTATCTAAAAAAAAAGATTGAAGGTGACATCGGAAAATGGAAAGATCTCCATCACTTCTCAATAAGAAGAACCAGTATGTGAAAGAGGCCATAACCAACAATGGAATACTAATTTAATGTACTCTCAGTCAAAACATCAACATCACTTTATAACACTATAAAAACTAAACCTTAAATTTGTATGGAGCCAGAAGAAATCCAAATTAACAAAAGCATTCCTGGGCAGCAAGAGCAAAGGAAGAGGCATTACAACTCAGGATTTCAGGTAACATTATAAGGTACATTGACAGAAGCAGCAGAGCACAGGCATCAAAACAGATGAGTGGCACAGTGGAATGGAACAGAAGATGAAGAAATAATTGCAGACACATTCAGCCACACAGAATTTGACAAAAGCTTCAAAAACATACTGGAGAAAAGAAACCCTCTATTTAACAAATAGCATTTTTGAAAACTAGTTGTCCACACAAAGAAAAATGAATGAGTCTGGACCCATATCTTTTACCTTATACTAAAATGAAATTAATAGGTACCAAAGACATAAGTGTAAAAAAAGTATCTGTATACTGTATTTGCTGGAAGAGAAAACGAGTAAAACTCTTGAAGAGAGAGGCATAAGCAAGAATTTTCTAAGCAGAGCCCAAATTGCACAGGAAATAAGAATAAAGAATAACAATGCCAGAACTATGAGTAACAAGAAAACAGCCAACAGAGAGAAGAGGAAAGCTATAAATTGAGAAAAAGTATTTTTCCATTTATTTCATAGAGGACTAATGGCTAGTATAACTAAAGAGTACAAAAAACTAGAGCCCCTTAAATGAAAGATCCAATAAATAAAAGGGTGTTATCATTGAATAGACACTTCTCAGAAGGAGAATAAATAGGCAATCAGTTCATAAAAATTACTCAGTATCTTTGTTGACTAGAGAAATTCAAAGCAATATAGGCTTTATACTACTCCAGAATGGACTACTAACACTAAAAACTCAAAAATAAAAAAAAATTTGAGCAGTGTTGTGAGGTGAAAAAAGAGAAGCCTTTCTATACGGTTACTTGGAATGCAAACTACAAAATTTACTATGGATATCAGTCAGTATGGAGATTTCTCAAAAAAACTAAAATTAAAAATTCCGTTGACTCACATGTATCTCTTTTATATATCTATGCAAAATACTTAAATACATTGTATTAAAATGGCACACATGCCATGCTTATTGTAGTAGCACAACCCACAATAGCTAAATCTTGGAAGTTTCCTGTATGTTCATCAGTGCATGAATGGACAAAAAGCATTTGGCATAAATGCACAATGGAGTTCTGATCAACCAGACAGAAAGACAAATTCAAAGCTTTGTAGGGAAATGGGTGTGCCTATAGACCATAATTCTAAGGGAAATGAATCAAACATAAAAGGTAAAATATGACCCGGGCGTGGTGGCACATGCCTGTAATACCAGCACTCGGGAGGCTGAGGCAGGAGGATTGTTGTGAGTTCAAGACCAGCCTGAGCTACAAAGTGAGCTTAAGGCCATGAGACCTTGTCTCAAAAAAAAAAAAAAAGAAGGTAAAATATGATAATGTTGCTCTTGTATGAGAAACTCAAAGTATGAGACATTTAAAATATAAATAAGAGATAGATAATAGATTAAGCAAGTTGGGTATTTTTCAGAAGGTGAGGAACTTATGCATGGAGAGAATGGAAAGGAACGAAGATGCAGTGCACACATGCACATGCACTAACTCCTCACATTGACTAGATCCTTACATATTCCAAGCATGTGCTAATCAACATAAATTTAAAAATGTTAGAAATCAATGAATATTATGTAAACATGCTGAGGAAAATGTTCCTGCGTTTTGTCAATTGACACAGAAAGTACACCCATTCATGATACATAATCAGAAAAGTAGGAACTAAGGGGTATTTTTCAACCTTATAGTGAACATGTATAGGAAGTGTATAATTCATACTGCATTTAACAATAGAATATAGCATATTTCACCTAAGATCAGGAACAAGGCAATCTCTTATTCTATAAAACTAACATAACTTTTATAATAGTTACATTTCAAAATGAATTGTATTTTAAATATGACTACATATCAGAAAAAGATTAGACTACTACTAAAATCCATATACTTTTTTAAAATTAAACGAAGCATTTTAGTTTTTAATTTTTGTTCTAACATAATGCATTAAAGGTATTTGTCATCATAAAGGTATAGACTCTTCAATAATATTCCTCAGAATAATTGTCAAGTTACTGTTTTGCATATTGACAACTGCTCAATATGTCTGAGTTTTAGTAAATAAGACATTAAAGCCAGAATGAAAAATCAAAAAAAAAAAAAGACATTCATTTAACATTATGAACTGGCAAAAGATGACAATATTCATTTTTTTTTCTCATTATCTTGAAAAAACCTGCTATAATACATAGCTGACCATTGTTTTCATAAGTCTTGATTTAGGACTAAGAATATGTCAATATTGAACAATTTTAATATTCCATGAAAGATTCCAATGCAAGCATTTTAAAATGCTAAAATTTCATGACAATATTTATGATTTTTTTCTTTTTTCTTTCTTTTTTTTTTGGCAGAACCAGGATTGAACTCAGACCCTTGAGTTTGCCAGGGAAGCACTTATTCCATTGAGCCATCTCCTCCTAGCCCCTGATCTTTTTCAATTAGTCATATTGGTTAAATATCTTTGGAGAATGCAAATATAATTTTCAGACATTGTGTGTTTACCAGCTGAAGTCATAATCCAGCCTCAAAAATTCCAAATGAAGATAGACATTAGCAAAATTTTGATTTAATAAAATTGAAGTTTTGAAATTATTTATCTTTTCCATGGTTAGAGTTCAGTTATTATCAACAATATGTATACATTCTTCACTGGTAATAAAATCATTGTCTTCTGAAAATTTGGCCTACATTACTGCCTTGAAGAAATGAAATATTTAATTGCTTTCTCAAAATAAACTTGGGACTATATTAATATTTTAATATAAATATCATTCTCCATAAAAGGAATAAGTATTAAATGAGAAAAACATAGGTTTGTTGAAATACCTGGATCAAACAAAGAAATGTACATATTTATAAAATAAACAAACACTATTGGATAGTTAAAATAAGAAACCTCTCTGTTATTTATTTGAAAAACCTAAAGTTAGGAGTTATATTCTAACTTAAATTATGTATTCTGAAATTAGAACAGCCTTGTGCATTTTCTATTGCAATAGTTGATCACCACAAGCTGTGTAATATAAAAGAAATGTATGTGGTCTCTACAAGTCCAAGATCATTACTACTAGGTGCGGTGTAGTGGTTTGCTACTGGGTCATGACCTGCAGCAGTTCGACAAGTGAAACAGCAAACAGAGATGCATAGGTCTTCCTTTCTTTTCTCCAAAAAAAAAAAAAAAATCAACGAAACAACCCCGGGGAACTCACAGTTATTATCTCAAGCCTAATTATCTCAAAATGTCCCTACTTTGAATACTATTGTTATGTGATGTTTTGCAATACGTTAAATTTTGGGGAGGGAACACATTACCAATGGAGAGACACATTAAGTTTGGGGGTGCAACGGAGGTCACTTTTTTGTGGGTGTCTCAGCTCGCCCTGGGTTGGGGCTGGTGTGGCCTGTGGTGCCAGGGATTGAACCATGGTCTCTGTGTGCTTGCCTAAGCTTGCAGTGCTTTAGACTGCTAAGCTATCTCACTGGCCCAGAAGTCACTCTTTCAGAGCACCGCAAATTTAGGGAAATTGATTAACAAATCTAAGCTCTAATTTCTTCAGCTGTAAATTTGTAGTAAATATCTCATTGATTTATATGGAGATAAATTAAATTAACGCAATTAAACTCTTAACCACTGACTGGCACAGGGCCTTCAAACACAAAACACCAACTAAAAGGCAACATGAATGAGTTCTAAGTGTAAGGGAAATTAAGGAGAGTATCCTGCCCTCCACGTTCAGAGAAGCTCTTTTGTAACTAGTTGGCATAAGATCATGGTAATCCCCTCATATTCATTTGCATGCTAACGTAGCCATTCTACCTTCAACTCATTACTAGGCCCATTTACTTGGCTGTTACAAAACAGGAGCCCAGTCAGAACTCATTGCAATTTCACAAACTTGGAAGGATGTAAAAACATGTGTGTTAAAAAAAAAAAAGTTGCAAAAATACTCAGTGAAAAACAGCCTTACCGGCTTATGGACATGGGTTCCATGCTTTCAAGGATGCCATGTAAGTGGATCGTGTTGTTATAATACATGCTACAGTCAGTCTCATTCATTAATAATGAGTTATTATTAATAATTTTGGTTTTCTACTACCTGCTTTACTTTTGTCTATAGAGCTGATTAAGAGATATCACTTTCCAAATGTAGAAAATGGTGTGCATTTTATAAATGGTCAACATTGATTTAAAAAAAGAATCTGTAAATTCTGGAATCCTTTTTCTCCTGCCAATTAGTGCCAACTCTAGTTAAAACCATCTACATGCAACAGTTCTGCAGAGCATGTTGCTATATTAGCCATCAAAAGGATCAAGGCTCTAAACAAAGGAGCACAAGATTCACCTCAAGAGCTCCATTGAAGCTTGGATGTGACCCAAACCACAAATATGCCAGCTATGGATTGTTTTTCAATTACCAAGAATGTATCATCTTGATCCAATAACTTTCCAAAGGGATTCTGGGGTGAAACTCAGACTCAGGAAAATAGTTTTCTTCCAAAACAAACAAATACATTTGACCTTAGAAAGAAATATTAGAAACTTAAACCTTTCCTAAGATTGAAGCATAAATGTGTTTCATATGATTTGCTACCTATCCTAATTGTTCTTCTTAACCAGAGGATAACTCGGTGACTTATTTTAGACCTTGCTTTCACAAGTGTATTTCAAAGAGTTATTGCACAAAGAGGATACAAACCACTGTTATGGAGTTATGTTATTCACTAGCTTTCATTCTGAAACATAGATTTGAACTCTATCCTGACACATTAAAATAGAAGTGAGTATATACAAAAGCAATAGTCTTAATAGAAACTACTACTATTAAGCGATTAATACACTTCTTTTTGAAGCTCTTTTTTTTTTTTAACATTTTCCACTTAACGAACTGACCCTAAATCTTAGAAAATGTCTGACTTTAGAAACTAAGGAGTTAATTCTGTGCATTGATAGCCAATGAATCAAGAATTGGAAGTTCAATAGCAGCAAAATTATTTCTGAAGTTTAAAATAAGTCTCTGGCCAGAAAAAAAGTAGAAAAGAAATTGAGAGAGATAAGTGAAAGCTGGACCCAGCTGATAAAGAAAATGGTATTTAGGAGTTACCTCAATGATTTTTAAGATTTGGGGAGATATTTAAGCATTGATACCTAAAATTGGGAGCTCAACTAAAATACAGTATTGGAGTACTAGGAAACACAAATGTCCAAACAATTTTATGTATATATAATATGAAGATTGAAATATAAAGGAAACATTTTAATAAAATCTTTATGATTATAATTTTAACATTAATTAGTATTTCTGTATACAAAGTAAATGGAACTGTATCTTCAAAAACACTGAATAATTCTCAGAAAACCTGTATATTTTTTATTTCAAAGACTATACTGATTTGAGAAATAAGTATTAAAGAATGAATTAGCTTCTGGTGTTTAATGAAAAATAGTCAACTGTCTTCTGAAAATCTTATCCCCTTCGAAAGACATAGAAAAAGAATAGTGGTGCACTGCTGTGGTTCTTTGTGGTTTGTTTTTATGAGTATGAACTCATTCATATTCTAACTCTTTCTCCCTCTTCCTCCCTCCTTTTCTCCCTCCCATCCTCTCTCTCTCTCTCTCTCTCTCTCTCTCTCTCTCTCTCTCTCTCTCTCTCTCTTTCTCTCTCCTGCCTTCCTTTCTCCCTCTCTCTCCCCCACTCCCTCCTTTCCTCCTTTCCTTTCTCCTCTATTGATTTTAAGATTTCTTGATAACATTAATTCAGCAGTATTTCCCATACCTGAGTTGTTATGTGTTTTATTCTGGCAGAACAAAACAAAACCTCTCTTACTTGAGAAGCAAATCCTAACAGTGTGTTGAACCATAGAAAAAAGATTAAGTACTTTGCACATGAAATAAATATACTTTAAAAGAATCATCATGTATTGGTCGCCAATCTTAAGTGACTTTAAAATCTTAATACATGAGATGTTAACATGCTAAAATTAGTACTTGTTGGGCTGGGAAGATAGCTCAGTAGAATGAGTGCCTTCTTGGCAAGTGCGGAGTTCTGAGTTCTATCCCTGGTACTCCCCCCCAAAAAAAAAGAAAAAGAAAAAGAAATGCAGATTATGTTGAATGAACATAATCTGCAATCTCTCTATAGAAACTTTTAATTTTTAATTTAAGGAGACAAAGTTATAAAACAATAAGTAATAATTAAAATATTTTCAAATATAATTATAACATTAAGATATAATTGACATATTATCATATTAAAAGATAGTATTTACATTTTTGTATTTATTTCCCAAAAACTTTTAGGTAAATATAAAAAACATGAATAAAGTAACAATACATCAATGTCTGTTATTAAAGGGTATGGAAGAAATTTAAGGTTATCTTTCCATTGATTTTTCAACTAATTTTGTCATTTACATGAATTTAACACATTCAATTTTATAATCTCTTTTCCTTATTGGTGATAGTGAGATCATTTTTAGCAGCTTTAATTTGAATCTTAAATGAAAAAAATAACTGTGAACTATTATGATTGATGAGAATGAAATAATCGCCTGGTGGAATAAGTGCTAGTAATATCTAAAATGTGATTTTTTAAATCACAGATCTTTACTTGTAGAGTAGGTACAAAGTGATTCCTTTTTGATTGTCATATTTGAAATCAGAAGTCATTTTAACAGTAATCAAAGGAGAAGTAGTTTGGTGTCCAGATCAGCACACCTGAGACAAGGGAGTTTACCCTGATATGTTGGGTATTTCTGATCACTACCTCTGAAGGTCTGATAATAAATGTAACACTTCAAGGATACCCGATTCAACAGGGCACAACACAGAAGATCTGCTTGTCTGCTTCACAAAATTTCCTAGCCTAAATCAAGTGTTCATTGATTCAGAATACAGTTTATTAGATTCCTTCAAAAATAGTTTTTTAGATTGTTTTAGAAATTGGCTTAATAAAGAGAACATAATTACAAAACTATTTGCAAATTCATTTCTTTTGAACATAATACACATCAACCTAATTCTTCCACAGTCTTTGAATTTGCTTCATTTATATTTTTGCACATATATATATATATATATATATATATATATATATAATCTTTTAGGAGATTAAAACTTTTATTTAAATGGTGTTACTGCATATGCTCTTGAGATTTCCACTTAGAATCAAGATTTTAAAAATGTAGAGATAAAAATTTCATTTTAGTGTAAGAAAATAGTACTATATAAACCTATATTTTTACTTCCTTAACATACAATAACCCAAAAAAGTAAAATGAAGTGTTATCACTTAGATCTAAAATTTCCTCAGAGGCAGTGGTGAGGAAAATAATTGGAACACAGTGGTGCTACAGTCATTGGTGCTTTAGCTGCTGATCTGTTCAGCAGCTGTTACACTGTTGTATGGGGGAAGGGGTAAGAGGCAGGTTAGTGGACCAGGCAGTATGACCTGGCATGGCATGTCTTTCTCTCTGTCTCCTTGCTTCTCACTGTTTCCTGATTGCTGTGGAATGAACACCATGCCATTTCTGCATGTAAGCCAGCCAACCATGGACTGAAACTTTTGCTACTATAAGGCAAAGTAAGTTCTCCTCCTTGAAGTTGTGGTGTCAAGCATTTTTCCTCAGCAATGATCAAGTTACTAAAATGCTGGGGAAAAGCAGGAAGGGTAATTACACACACATTAATGCTGCAATTGCATAGCTTTTTTGTACCCATACACACACACACACACACACACACACACACACATACACACACACACTCGATACAAATAATTCAAGGAAAGATGTACATAATGAGGAGTGCACTACAAGTAATGATGATCTGAAATCTAACATAACTAACGTCTGACACTAGCATTACAACCTTGGATTATTCAGATGTAAAGTAAGGAATTTCATTTATGTGGTTTTATGCACTTTACTATGTATGTAAACCTCAGATCCTAAAACATGATCACCAATATAGGTCAAACTTGCTACTTGGAAATGACAGAGCTCTACAGATAAGCACTACTAAGGTAAACTCTGGCATTTGAAGTAGATACATTCTTGCATGGATGTATAAAATTTTTAGGAATAGTAATGCTCCATAAAATACTAGCAAAAACTATAATAATATTACTTTTTGACATATTGACAGTTTCAATAGATTGATCATCCTCATTTAGCTTCACTTCACAATGAAATCTTGTATCTTCTTAGAAAAATGTCATTACTATAACTGAATGGAAGATACCAGTCTTTGTGTGTTAAAAATCAAATAATACATTCCAAAATATAAAAAGTAAAGGATTTCATGAACGATTTTGAATGATACAGAAATATTTGCAGTTCTACTTGTATTTCTGCAAAGGATTGCTTAAAATACTGTGTAACACTGAGATCCCTCCCTTTGAAGAGTATCTTAATATTGCTATCCTATATGAACTGCATAAACTCATTCCACCAAACTAAATGGAGTTCACAAGTTCAGCTTTTTACAGAGGGAGAGGTTTTAATTTAAGCAGGACTATCTTCAGATCATTTATTTGAAACGTATCATTTACTCATGTTTGTGATTTGTTTTACACCTTCCATAATACAATGTCATAAACTGGGTGATGTATAAGAAAATAAGAGTTTGTTCTGTTGTATTCTTGAGCATAAGGTGGCCAAGAACAGGCTGGTCTGCTGAAAGCTCCCTTCCTGATTGGAAGATTCTGCTTTCTTGCTGTGTGTTTGCATGGTAGTTAGAGAGACAAAGCAAATTCTCCATTTTCTCTTCTTAGAACACTTTTTCCGACTGATTAGAGCTCTAGCCATTTGAATCCTCTTAGCTCTGAAGGTTTTAATGTATGAATTTTGGCAGGGACATGTTCAGTCCATAGTTTTTTTTTTCCCCAGGCCTCTAAGATTCATGACCTTATCGAATACAAAATGTATGCATTCCATTCCAAGAGCTACAAGAGTCTCAACTTGTTCCAAAATAAACTCTAAAGTCTTGAGACACAAAAGCATTTTCTTTGGCTTGATTTCTCACTCTTCACACCCACTAGAGTGGCAGTATCAGCCCAGCTGCCCCAGGGCAGCTGTACCCCTTCATGCTGGCATGCTGCACACACCCTGGGCCCACATTTCAAAATTGAGGGGTAAAGAAACTTGCATACTCTGTAGGTGGGATGGCAGCCCTATAATCTGCTTTCATCAGGCATTACTCTTCCTTTATTCTTGGGTAGTAGTATGCTTTAACAGGCCAATAGCTTCATGATGCAATTCAGTACACGATGAAAAACTCAACATCCTTGCTTCATTCTACCATATTTTCTCTCTTCCAATTAGTTTCACTTGGCTTTGTCACCATCTCTGTTTCTGGCTTCTGATTCTGACATGGCTGATCAAATACATAGCCATACCTGTGTTTCTTTATCAAGTGATTTTCAACTACACCCTTATAGTTCATTTTAGAAACTTTCATGGTCATATAAAGTGGAAGTGGGGAGGCCTCAAATAGCACAAATGCATTTTCTCCAATTTGTGAAGGTTGATTGACCAAGATCAAGACGTCAATAAATTCAGCATGTGATCAAGTCTGTCTTTCTCGTTTGCAGGTTGGTGTGTTCTCACTGTTTCATCACATGGCAGAGAAAGAAAGAGGCAAAAAGAGAAGAGAGAACAATGAAAATGCTGGTGTCTCTTAACATAAGGAGAGAATTCCTATCAGAACAAGATGAAAACTAAATTATGTTCTGATCTTCATTTCCTCCCCATTCCAAAGAGTTACCTTGGGAATTAGGACTTTGATGTGAATTTTGAGGGGACAGAGTCAGGCTCATATAACCGTGCTATCTTATTTAGCTATCCCACTTTAACTTTGGTCATAGTTCAATGCTTTGATCACTAATCTACCACTTTAGCTGATTGGTTGTTCAGTCCTGTGTGATGCTCTCAGCATATGTGATATGCACTGCAGAATCATGTGCCTTGGGGCTGCTGTCATCTGTTTACTCCCCTCATCACAGTAGTGCAGACTACACTGACCACATTGGGTATAGGTTATTATTGATTACATCCCTTCACTTCTCAGGGGCATTCCTTATTACAGTTCCACAAAAGCTAACTCCTCAAAAAAATAAAAAAATCTTTCATCCAACCCAACTATTTCCATACTAGTTATCTCCCTGTAATATCAAGGTACAGTGTGATGTGCATACCCATACTCATAGAAGCACAATTTATAATAACTAGGTCTTACAAGGGACCTGTATGTCCATCAACTGATGGATGCACAAAGCACTGCGTTTATAACCCATGGGGTATGACTGTGTCAAACTTGAATCTCATGGGAAAATAGAAGCACCTGGAGACCATAATGTTAAGTGAAATAAATCAAACACACAAGCTAAAGTAGTACATGGTTTCTCTTTGTGAGAAACCCCAAAATAGAAATACAGAACATAATAAAGGCTAAAAGCCTTGAAACAGAGGCAGACCTTTTGCTAAAGAGAAGGAGACTGAGAGATCCAGGGGTGTGATGAAAAGAACTAAGATGAGTTATGTTCAGTTAACTTCCCACAAGGAGAATTACTATTATGTATGCAGACATGGACTAATTAAAACAGCAAAAGGTGAAATAGAAAAAGATACAGTTTGGAAAAGAAGGACTCATGCAGCTGTCTTGTTGTACCTGTACAAAGTCAAGTGGAAGATGAGTAGAGCCTAGAAGTGTTTGGAGTTACAAGTGTATCTGATAATCTGTGGGGTGGTAACAAAATTGGGTAATATTGGCTCTTTCTCTTCAAGAAAGATTCTCTCCTTTCTGCTTGAGTCAGGGAAGCTCCAGAATAGAATATGAAAAAAGAAGGACCATGCAATTTCCTGGTTGAGGCTCTGAAGGATGGCAGCTTCCTGTAGGTTCTGTCATGTCAATGAGAGCTTTAGGAAATCAGCTTTCATGCTGTGAGAGGCTCCAGTGATGTGGAGAGACCACATGTAGAAAAGTTCGAGTTAGTTCATCTGGCTGCTTAGCCAACCACACATCCACGGGCATGTGAGCACCTGTGCCCTCTGAGACCTCCATCAATTTCTTCTGCCTCTGACAGATATAAATATCATTATAAAATTTTTTGTGTATTTTTCCTATTATTTTATTTTTTTCAGTACCAGAGCGGAAACTTGGGACCTTGTACTTACCAAACAAGAGCTTATATATTTTTATGATACAATATATATAATTACTTTCAGTTGCACTTAAGTAATGGTAGTATCCACATGGTTGACACTGACAAAGGATCTACAAAGTGAGATACAGGGTTACAGGATAAATCCTGAAGGGAATTGACTGACCTTGTTAGATACATAAGTTACATTTCTTGTTATATAGGTCTTGCTTTATTTTGGTCTTAACCATCCAGCAGAAAAGTATAAAAACAAGGTATGTAAAGCCATAATAATATGCTGAGCTATAAATGGCTCGAGTCAACAAATTCTGTGGATAACCCACTACTATTATGGACTGCTGGACTGTTTTGGAGTGTTTTGCTGAACTCAAGCACCCACAGTATTTAAATGCCAGTAGGATACCCATCTCTGACAGGACTAAACAGAAAAGGGGATACAATGGAAGGACCATTTTGTATTTGTACATACGGAATAGTTAGGATAGATATACAGCTACTTTCGCTTAATTTTATGAGAAGAATGATTTGTACTAATAGTGTTTGGACAGGATATTCTGTCTGTGTCTTGTATTATGGATAATCACTAAGAAGATAACAAAGTAAAATGTATTAATTATTGAAAATTTCCTATTAATCAGCTTTGAAACTGTCTCATTGATATTTGTCTCTCAATAAAATAAAATAAATATGAATAAAGAAAATTAAATAATGCATACAAAAACATTGAATAGAAATTAAAATTGTCAGTGAAAGTTGTTCTCCAAACAGTGAAAAAATATGTATGAAATTATTATCATTCTGATAAGTATGCTTCTGGTTTCTGGAGTTGTACTCATGTAAACATTCAATGGTTTTTTGAATGTTTTTATTTTATCACTGTGCACCATAAAATATTTTTATTTATATTTCAGAATGGCACATAGGCAATTACTGTATTACATATATACAGTATCGTTTTTAGTGATTTAGTCTGTGGAATGTGAAAGTATGAGCTTCACATAAAATATTTTCTATCTTGTGAACTAGAGGAATGCAGAATAACTATTCACTAACATGAAATTATTCTCATTTTAGGAAGTACATTATTCTAATGAATTATAAATATTTGAGGGAAAGTTGCACTGGTAATTCTTTAACACTGTTTCTCGTCACTGACTTGGGCTGTTCTTTGATTAAGATCCTATTTGTACCCAATTGAATAAACTTTTAATCATGAGTATTTTTACACATGTGAAAACACATCTGCACGCACATATACATTGAACAGGCACACCACGTGAAAGAGAGAACTATCTGTTTTCTCTGTGTCCTAAGTGTTGTAGACGTAGTCTTACCTGAAGTAGAACCTTTTCTACTTTAAATTTCACCTATTTCCCTCTCTTCAAACTTGTAAAATCCTCAGGAATGTATGAGTCTTTAGAGTTTCATGCCTACTTAGTAATACTTAGTAGATCCCATTGTAGACTACACCAATGTCAATCTGCAGTCTAACACTGGTAAATTAAATCTATATTAATAATATAAGTATTTGGTAATTTTATAAATGAACTATGCATGCAATACAAGCACCCTCAAGTAATGTCTTGCTGTTGCTACACAGTTAGAAAGGAAGGCTCATGACTCTAGGAGCAGTTTTCTGTTTTCACAGAAGGGAACAAGAAATTTAAAAGGATGTTCATAGCTTCTAAAAGCAAAGTGTCAGACTGGGATCTAGACATAGGTGAGAATTTGATCATAATGAAAACAACCTTTCAACAATCATTAAGAGCTACACATTTTTAGTAAAATGTCTTTACTCATTATAATACCTGGTACATCATGTTATAATTAAGATTGTGTCACTCTTTCCATTATAAATCACTAGTTTAAAGGCTCATAAAACAGCTGTAAAAATGAGTCTCAGGCTCAACTTGGCATGTAAAATATTAAACCAGGAGCATTTATGTTTTTATCTTCATTTTACTTTTTTTCCTACAAAACATTTTTTTTCTTGGCCTCTTTAAAATGAAACAGAATTTCAAGTAGATTTTTTTTTTTCACGTGTCTTTTTGGCACTTCATAAATCTCAACCAGGCTTGCTTGTTAAAAATCAAATCCTGCAAGTATTTGGTGAATTACAAAAGGTAATCATCTTAATTCTTTCAAATCGTTGCTTTAAACATGTTGTAAATATTTTAAACATTACATATGATCATTAAATATCTAAAGAATTTTATAGTACACCTACAAAAACTCTTTTGTTCTTCCCTTCTCCAGCAAGTATTAAAGATTTTAAATGAATGTAAACAATACCATAAGCTATTTTGCAATTGTAGATCTGACTCACTGATTCAAAATTCTGGTTTCATGGAATATATTCTACAGCAAGTCATGCTGGCCAACTGGGGATTCTTGTCCTCTTTTGCCTACCAAATTAGCTTGCATATATTTGCTAAATTCATCCTGCAAATGCAACTAATTGGATATATAGAGTGAATACTTTACAATATTCTAACCATTACAAAGCAACTATTTTGTCACCAATGCGTATAACCTTAAAATAATAGTTGATTTGGCTCTGTAAGATTCAATTCAAAAGCAAATGAAAAGTTAGCACATAAAAATCACACTTAAAATTGAGCCAAACACTAAGACATTCTATGTGACCAGACTTTATTCTCCACAATGTAAGCATTTGTTTCAAGTAAGAGTGATGAGTTTCTTGTTGCTTTTTTTAAAATGTATTTAGTACAGGGTCTACAGGGTCTTGCTATACAGATTGGATTCACAGTGATTCTCCTGCTTTCAGCCTCACAAGCGCTGGGATTACAGGTGTGTGCCACCATGCCCAGTCTCAGTTGCCATCTTAGCACACACCGGGCACGGGGCCAGCACAGCATGCAGGGGATTGAACCCTGGCCACTGTGCTTTGCCTAAGCAGGGACTTTAATCCACTGAGCTATCTGGCCATTCCAAGTGACCAGGTTTTTAATATTATCTTCTCTGCAGGGTTTTCTTTCTTGCAAATCAAAAGATAGGATGTACAAAATTCGATAGTATTAGATATCACATTCATCCTAATTTAAATGCTGACTTAATGATCACATATATATTTGAATACTTAAAATGTCCATTTTTTTTTTATTATCAGTAGCATTGTTATGCTCATGCTTTCAGTTATATTCTTACTTGATTTTGCCAACTATCTTTTTTTTGGTGGTACCAGAGATCAAACTCAGGATTTTGTGATTACCAGGCAAGCACTTATTCCACTAAACTATCTACACGGTTCTGCCAACTATCTAGTGTGTTATTATTTACTTGGCCTCCAGACAGCATTGCCAATCACTATGGCACCAAAACGGTATTTCAACCTTAAAAGACAAATCATGGTCTTTCAGAAAGTGTTGGATAGAAACAATATACATGTTTTATAACAGTGCTCCAAATTAACAATTATTGCTTGTATCTGGAGATGGGATTGATGCTGTGTACTAGTGAATCTGGTCATGTAGACAAACTTTGTCACTTCAGCCAATAAGGTATAAAAGAAAAAATATGGTGTCCAAGGCTTCATGGTTAATGGTTGTTTGGCTCCTTGGTTATTCACTGTATCAGAAATGCAATTGCCCATGATTGCCATAATGAAGTGGAACACAGGGGAAGGTTGTATGTAGGCACTGTGGTCAAAGGTCTCATTTGAGACCAGATGTGAATCTCACCAAACTAAGGCAATTGAGAGGAGAGAGGAAGCCTCCAAGTCCTGCCGGGCTCCAGCTATGACTCACGCTTAGGTATCTGAGGCTTCCATGCTTGGAACCTAATCACTATAGAAGAGGAAAAGGCATCATTGGCCTGCTTTGCCTGAATTCTTGACCTACACATTCCTTAAGCATGTAACAATTATTGCTATTTAATACTTCTTACTTCTGGGGTGGTCTATTCCAACTATCATAAGAAACAAGTGCAGCCAACTACTCAACCACTTGAAAAACTCTTATTTTACTTTCTAGTAAACATGAAAATAAATAAATAAAATATCAGTTCAGTTTGCATATACATCTCTTTCAAAGTTCCATGACTATATTGGAATTTGGATTTATGATAATAAGTAATTTAATTTGACAAGAGAGATATAAAAGGAACTCAAACGTACAAGGTTCATATGTAAAATCATATGGCATGCTTTCTAGTAAGGAAACTGTAAGCTCCTTAAGGATGAGTATCAAAGATGGATTTTAATTTGATTTTTAAATCCCATCCCACTATTAAAGTTCTGCTTTATCTCAATGAAAAAATAATAGTAGTAATATTTACAGCTTCATGGTGATTGATGCTAAAATTATCTTCTCACATTGTGCACATTTATCTTTTTTTATAGCAATTCTTAAAAATCATTTTTCTAAGGATTAATAAGAGATGTAGACAATGTCATGATATTTTCTTTGATATTATTATATATATTTAATTTAGATTATTATCTAAAGAACTGAGAATTATGCTTACTTTGAGGCCCATGCAATCAAACAGCATTTTTAGTGAAATTGACTTATACTGATGTTTCTGAACAAATAACTTTACAACTGGTTGACTAGAATATGTTTCATGTGTACTCAAAATCTATAAATCCAGCTTTATTTTACTGTGGTATAATCTGAGCACTTTGCCAAATGTCATGCAAATATAAATTTCCATTTCAAGGTAGTTTTCTTATTAAAACAAAATCTGTTTTTATCTATTAAAAAATAGCAGATTAATTGCAATTATTATATATTAGTCTCTTTTGTCCCTGATTCTCACCATTAAAAGTAATTATTTAGTTATAAAATTTTAAAATGCTTAGTTAGAAGAGGACACAGAAAGTTATGATGAAGCAATTCATACACAGATTATTTTCTTTTTAAAAGTTTGTACTGAAGTGTGACTTCTTACGTGAACTCTTTCTTTGGACAATAAATATATATTGTGCAATTTAGCATATGGTTGATTCCATTGATGCCTGAATCAAGAAAATTTTAATTGAATATTATTATTTACTAATACATAAAAACATAATAGTAATATGTATTTATGACATAATGTGATATTTTGACACATGTATATATTGTGCAATATTTGATCAGCTTAAACAGAGCTTGCTCTTCAAACAATTATCTTGTTTAGTGGTAAAAGAGTTGAAAATGCATTTTTTCTAGTTTTTAAGATGCAAACTATATTATTGCTAGTGATGATTAGGCTCCAAAAATAGCACCATAGAGCTTCTTATTATTAGCTTAGTGCACGTTGCTAAATCTTTCTGTAAGTCTCCATTCCAGACCCCATTTCAGTGTTTATTCTTGTTCAAAAGAACCACCTAAATGAACTATTTTGTTTTATAGTTTCTTCTTTCTTCTTCTCGGTACCAGGAATCGAATTCAGGACCTGGAACTTAGCAGGCAGGGGCTGTGCTGCTGAGCTACAGCACTGGTGCTTTCTAGTCCTTATAGTAGGGCTTGCATCTCAATGTCTCGATAATATGCAGGCAGCACCCGTGTGTAATTTTGGTAAAGATTTTGCTTTACCATACTTTCTTTTCAAATGTCCATATTATTATTGTTTTAGATATTTGAAACAGCCTTTCAAACATTGATATTACATTGAAATGTTTCCTATTTTTTACAGAAAGAATGAAAAATACTTCATTTATAAATTGAAAATTTCATTCCTTTTATTTTTCTTTCACATTTTCACACATTTAAGCCCACTCCTGCCAGATAGATAGATTTTTATTGTGAAATTTAATATTTACACTGACTCCATTAAGTGTATCTAAATTTTGCATTTTTTCTCTTATGTAGATTGCAAACATTGAAAGTTTAGATCTTTTGCTATTTATACTGATAAACAAAGCTTCTTGGGGAAAAAAGAGGTGAAAATCCACAAGAAAAAATGAGAAATATGAAAAATTCCGTTTTCTTCCTACTTTTAAATTTTGGAAACTGAGAATACTATGCTTTGAATATCTCTACAAACACTGATAAAGTATAAATGGAACTCAGAAAGCATCAAGGAACCTTAAGAAAGGGAAAATAGGAAGCCATGACAGGACAGAGAGTGTCTTGAGCTGAGCAACTCCTGCTTCCTTCCTTCATCAATGAGTACATAAAATGATCCATTCCTACTGCTAGTACAGTGAATGCTGTACCATACAGCATTTGTCTACACAGAAAAGCAAGGGTTCTTGGAGAAGTTGCTTGTATTTTGGCAGTGAGGTAAAATACCATGGCAAAAGGCATAGAGCTCAGTTTGATGCAAGTAAACTTAACAGTATCTGGAGTCCAACTAAGCCCTGCCAGTCATTAATTTCCTAGGCTATTTGTATCTCAGATTCCTGTAAAGTGGGTTCAACAAAAATAATTGCCTCACAGTACTGCATTTAGAAGTATGTTTTAATAAGCCTCAAGTACTTATTTCACTATTCCTTCTTATTCTCACCACCATTGTCATAGCCGAAGTTCTTAAATGAGGACAGTGCACTTAAACTGACAGCAAATAAGAGCCATTATGCTGTTTTATTTAATAAAATTATTATTCATTAATAATTTTCATTGTGTTAAGATTGCAGATCCAGATATATTATCTTCTTTCCTATTTTTCTTTCAAGGTGAATTATATAGTAATTTTTTCAGATGAACTATATTCTATAAGGATGGCATTTCTAAACAAACTCTGCAAGATGAGGGAAATTGTTGTAATGACTACAGCTAACTATGCCCAGTAATTTTAAATAGATCTCTCATTAAGCATCAGATGCAAATTAATTAAACTTGATATTATATTTAATATTTATTGTAAAAGCTAAATGAACTTTAAAATGCTGAGCAAAGCAATACATATATAACTATTGAAAGTATTTCCAGTTCTGCAAAATAAAGAAAATATTTCCAAAAAGAAGGGCTACAAGTACAGCCAACAATTTGTCCCTAGCCTTTCAAGGTCAGTGAGGAGTAAGGGCATACAAAACCTGTGTGGTAACATCATGTAGAGTATGCCTAAGGAGAGTCACATGGAGAAAAAACATTCTCTCAGGCTTTCACAGAGAGCAAATTGGTGAAGCGATGGCCGTGACTCATCAATACGCCTGACACTGACAAAGGATCTACAAGCAGCAGTAAAGGGTTTCTGGGTAAATCCTGGGGGAATTTAACTGACCTTGTTGGATATAAAAGTAACATTTCTTGTTGTGCAGGTCTTGCTTTGTCTTAGTCCTAACCATACAGCAGAAAAGTATAAAAATGAGGTATAAGAGCCGGGCGTGGTGGCGCATGCCTGTAATCCCAGCACTCGGGAGGCTGAGGCAGGAGGATTGTTGTGAGTTCGAGACCAGCCTGAGCTACCAAGTGAGCTTAAGGCCAGCCTGAACTGCATAGTGAGACCCTGTCTCAAAAAGACAAAAAAAAAAAAAAAAAAAAAAAAAAAAAAAAAAAAAAAAAAAAAAAAAAAA
>PVKA01015636.1:0-20394 GCA_004027165.1 Ctenomys sociabilis | reverse complement strand
CCCACTGCTATGATGGACTACTGGACTATTTAGATTATTTTGCTGAATCATACACCTACAATATTTAAATAGCAATGGAATACCTTTCTGTGACAAAACTAAACAGAAAAGTGCATACAAATGAAGGACCATTTTGTATCTGTATATCCAAAGTAGTTAGGATAGATGTATAGCTACATTCTCTCAATTCAGTGAATGGAAAGATTTGTTCTAATTGAGTTTGGACAGGATATCATGCCTGCATCTTGTACTACCAATAAATACTACAAACACGACAACAACATGCAATGTGTTAATTATTGAAACTGTCCTATTAATAGGTTTTGAAACTGTCTCATTGTTATTTCCTTCTCAATAAAATTAATTTTTAAAGAAAGAAAAACTATTTTCAAACACTACCTGGACATTCACCTTCTGCACTTCACGCTAACTGTTGCCTTATCAAGAGTAGTTGTTAGTCTCATTTAAAATAACAACTTTTCTACTTTTCAAGTTAATCTGTGGTTAGTTATTTTCAAACTTTCTCTAAACCATTTATAGAGATCTTTCTGGATATAGATAACATTTTAGAGAAATTTATTCTTTCAATGCCTTTTCTGAATTTGGAAAGATAAAGATAGACAAGAAAACAATATTTATTTCTTCCACCGCTTAGAAAGGTAACTAGTACTAAGCCACTAATCTCCCTAGATGTACAAAAATAATGTCATGCAGTACTTTTCTATCTTGACTTTCCTTTAATTTAGTCAGTGGTAACCAGGAAGCCAGAACACACAAACTTCATCAGATAGCTACGCACAATCCTTTGAACAATATACAATAGTGTATGCGTGTAATGGTAAAAGAAGATGACATAAACTTTCTTCTGTATTCTATACTGTAAAATTTTTATTTAAAAATTCATATTTATTTCTCTTTCTAGTCTAAAGAATTTCAGATCTTGATCAAAATCACCACTTTTGTGGTTACTGTAATTAGATACGTGCAGGTCATATACTGAAAGATAATTGCAGAATAGCTTAAGGGAAATGTCCAAACCCCCTATAAACAAAGAGAAATTACAGAAGCCTTTCCCGGTACTCAGGAAAGTCTAGCATTTCTTACAATGTATAATTAACCAGACGATCAAGTAGTGCTGAGGCCGCTGTCATAGAGTGGTAGTGGGGTCGGCAGATCTCCATCCAGTCACTGCCTCGAAAGGTAACTGGGGCTGCAGGAGAGCTATACCACTCATGGCATCTGGATTCCTTGGAGGCAATGCAAACATGTTTATTGAGGAGGTAAACAGCCATCACAAAATTGCGGATGAACATTTGGGGCACATTTGCAGAGTAATTTTTCCTAAAGAAAAATAAGAAACAAAGTTAATTTAACAATGACTTGACAAATATGTTTAAAGAAAGATTTATAATTTTTAAACAATACTTATTGAGTTTTCTCCTTTGCTTATCAAAATATTGCTTTCTATATTCACTTCCTTGTCCTCGTTCCCCTCTGTCCTACGCAGGTGCCTGTTCCCAGAGGCTTCCCAGAGAGAAGACGCACACTTTTTAAAAGGCCAGGAAGACCCATTCAGGGAATATTATTTTATTTAATTTTATCCAGAAGCATCCAATCTCCTATTATCAGATTTTCATTCATCTTACTTTTAAGAATTATTAGCTTAATAAATCTTCTTATATTATGTTTCAACACTCAACTGTTTTAAGGCATAAAAATATTGAGAAAAACTTTTCTAAAATTCTTTACTTTTTTTATGCCAGGATTTATGGATATTTTTCAAGCTTATGTCTATTTCCTAACATCTGTTATTGAGTTTCCCCATTTGATATCCCAAATATAAGTTTATTATATTATAAATAAATGCATAGCTTTCATTTTATTCTCAGCCCAACTGAGTACATTTCCATTTCTTAAAATCTATTATCTCCCACTTTTGTCTACTATTTTTCATTCTGATGCTTAAAATTACAAGGGAGTTACTAATTTAGTAGAGTAGAATGGGACACTTTAAAAATTGAAGTACAAGTGAAAAAATAAAAGGTATTTCAGCTGTTGGATTGGGTCACCTTTTATTGCCCTCTATCTGCCACCCCAGCAGACAAGGGAGGCTCTGGGCCTGGCAAGAGCATAATCCAGGTGGGTTGGAGTCAACTGAGGCTCCATTCTGCCTGGTTCAGGGCTGTCTTCTTCCCTTGATCAAGGCCACATTGTGCCAAGCTGTTAAGTAGACAGTCTGAGCCATCCTGGACAATGACTTCCACAGCTGAAATTATGTGGACAAAGTCTTCTCCATCATCCCTGGCAAGAAGCTCAACCACAAGTTAGTGGGCTGTGTCACACACCGCATGAGGCAGATTGGCCCAGGTCTTGAGTTCATCTCCATCAAGTTGAAGGAGAATAGGAGAGAATGGGAAGAAAATTATGTCTCTGAGTCCTCAGTCTTGGATCACTGAGGTTGCTCCTACCCTAAGGAAATGTGGATGCTTTTAGACTTTGGCATTTTCCAACCTGCAGGCCACTCATCCTCCAATAAGGACAGACTTTTTAACTCCCTGGAGAGCCCTTTCAATATTTCTGCTATATTGTAGAATTTTCAATAAGCTTGAGACAATAGGAAAAAAGAAGTAATGAAAATGTATGCCAAAAGCATTATTATTACTCTTGGAAGCATGTGTATGTGTGTTCATATGGGCAGTGTACCCCATATGATACCCTGTATATATGTACATACACATGCTTGATACTATGTCAAAAGGGTTTAAAATTGATTTTTCACAGTGGATCCTGATTTACAATATGTGAAATCTACCACTGTAGGAAAAAGTACACTGTTAAATTTCTTGGTTTTACATTTCTATTTTTATATGGAGAAGCTGAGTTTTTAAAAATTTAATTGTTCATATTATAGAAGTAATAGCTATGGCCTTTTTCTTAATTAGTGCACTATGATTCTCCCCAAATCCTACCTTTGTTTCTCAAAGGTGAAATGGACAGCAGTCAACATTTATCTTCTCACAATAGTTCCCCCAAATCTGACCTATTTTACTATCATGCAGATATTAAAATTCAAACATATTTTGTGATTTGTTATCACTTTAGTATTCATTGCTTCTCCTTTCAAAGAAATCTTATAATATTTCAATCATACTTTCTTCTGTCCCTAAATTCATCCATTTCTGTCATTGGAACTTCATATTTTTTTCATTCTGGGAATATTGTCAAACACAGAATTGAGTGGGCTGATTAAGGATGCACAGCTGTACAAGTCTATTTAAATCTGATTCTCATAAGTTTTATGCGAACTTATTTTCAGCATGGAAGGACAGCTTTGGAAAAGTAGCTTTTCAGTACCTCCTTTTGTTCATCTGCCAAATAAGACAACTAACAGAAATTCTAGGACTCTGAAGGTACGTGATTAAATAGATGCATAGCAGTTAGTTCAGTGGCTAGTACGCATTGCAGATTTTTTTAAGTATCACTAAAGATATTTTGCTGAGAAATTTTTCTCATTGGATCACCCAAATTCTTTTTGTATTAAAAAGGGACTGCATTATGATATGTGTTTCTTATTAAATGCTACCAAGAAAACATCTGGAGATGAACCTAAATTTCAGAAGAATTTAGATTTAGAAGATAGAAGACAGTGGAAATACAAACAGAAAATGTGGGGAAAATGCAGGACAAGCATTAAAGATGATATGAAATGATATATATTACTGTTAACACATGTGTCAGCTTGAGTCTAGAAACTAAAAAGCATCCACATTTCCTTAGGGTAGGAGCAACCTCAGTGATCCAAGACTGAGGACTCAGAGACATAATTTTCTTCCCATTCTCTCCTATCCTGGGGAAAAAGGAACAGGCTGTTATGGCTCTAGGATATTCTTCATTGTGTCAACTTGAGAAGTTCAGAAGGTAAGCTAAGAGACTCAGCCAAGTCAAAGGCAACTTCCTTTGTATTTATTCTGAGCCTGTGCTAGAGGACAGATGCTGCTGTGGGTATAAAAGACCACTTTCCCTCAGGGCAAGTAGGCTGCATAGAATTGAGGAAGGACTGATTGCTGCTTCTTCAGAGGAGCACCAGTCTTCGACTTCAGCTTGGTGGTCATTTCCTGGTTTCCAGTGCAAACTGTATGGCTTCTGCCTGAGACCCCTTAACCTGCCAGTGTAGACTCTTTGGCCTTTGTTGTGCATTTTTCAGTGTCCAATCACAGACTCTTTGGCCTTCTGACAACAGCTCATCTGGAGCCTGCCGTGAGCTCTAGACCTTTGGCTGAATCCTTTAGTCTCCAATGTACAGACCCATCTGCACACTTCCTCATTGATCTCTGTGGCTGAACCTTGTAAGCCAACCTTGTAACTTCTTCTACATTTGTATATCTCTGTTATGTGTATTTCTGTAGTAAGCCCTGAATACATTCTCAAATTTAAAGGAAGAGAGAAGGATGGAGAAAAGGCAAGAGGGAGCTTAGCAAAGAGAGAAGAAAGAAGGAAGGAAGAGGAGAATATTGACCGAATTGCTGCCTTGATGTTTTTTTTTTTTTTTTTTTTTTTTTTCAGAACCGGGAATTGAACTCAGGCCCTTCTGCTTGCCAAGCAAGTGCTTATTCTACTGCGCCATCTCCCTGGCCCTTGCTGTGTTGATTTGAATATATTATATAGGAAACATCTCAAAGTAGTTTTAATCTGCTTTATAATGAAAACTATTCTTACAAAATATGAAGTGTCTATGAAAAAACTGAAAGATAAATGAGCTGGTAATTGTTTTTATTGGGAATGAAATGAAGACAGTTTCTGTATTATGATTTCAGATAACAATTAATGCTCAAGTGAAAACATAAGTGAAGGGGCCAGGGAAATGGCTCAGTAGCATAAGTGCTTCCCTCGCAAGCACAAGGGTCTGAGTTCAATCACCAGTTCTGAAGAAAAAAAGAAGAAAAGAAAAAGAAAATATAAATGAAAGCATAAATTTAAAATTATAGTAAAATAGTAGACATGTAGGTAACTTATTTATTTATTTATTTATTTATTATTTGTTTATTTAGTATTTTGTGCAGGGTCTCACTGTGCATTTCAAACTTATGGTGATCTTCCTGTTTTAAGCCTCCCCAGAGCTGGTTTACAGGTGCCCAAACTTGGTAGCCATCCCAGCACACATGAGGGAAAGCCTGGCAGAGCATGTGGTACCAGGAATTGAACCTTGGTCCCTGCACTTGCATAAGCAGGTGCTTAGTTAACTGAGCAATTTTGCTGGCTTTAGAACAGGATAGACTTTAGTAATAGGTGTATCACTGAAACAGAGCAAATAGGTTTAAAATTGATGCTAGCTATGCAAGAATTTCAAAGGGAAGGAAATTTTATTTTAATAAATAATGCAGTAATAAAACTGATCAGCTAGGGGAAATTTCAAAAGTATCCTCCAGAGCAAACAAATTGTATAAAGAAATAGTCATTCAATATGAAATGTGAAATCATTTTTACATAAAAAGAAACATTATTTAACAGTGAGATAGAAAGATGTTTTTAATATCTGAAAATTTAATCAAACACTGAAAAAAGATTTCTAAGTAAAATATCCAATTGTTAATAAAATGATTTTAAACCTCAAAGAAATACCCCTGCTACTCACCAAATGATTAAAGATATGAAACAACTGTTTTCCATTAACAATGAAATATAACTGGCACAACACCACATTGGAATATATTTGATATTACCTATCAAAATTTACAATTCTGACCCCTCTTCCACTTTTCTCTGGGCCTCAGCCCTCAGCGTTTGCTAGTGGTGACTGCTAAAGCAGGTGTTGGCCCCCTCTCTGACACTCACTCCCAGTTAAAAAGTGATGGCTATTTAACAGGGGCGATGGCAGGCTTTACCCTAAGTTTTGGCTCACTCTAAACCAGTCTCTATGGGAAATATTCCTTCCTACCCTCCAAAACATACCCACCTGGGTTTTCTAAAGAACCTCAGCACCCTCTTACTCACAGGATATCTCAAACCCAAACGCCTGATTTTTTTTTTTTTTTTTAACTGCCAGATGGCTTGGCCACAATATAAACTACAATGTCAGCCAATGGCCTGAAAAGGGAACTTTCGAACCTTTAAAAATTCTGTTATCACAACAGCAAATGCCAGCAATCCCTTAAAACATTTGTTGATTCTGAAAACACACCTTCCCCATTCCTCCCTCCACTATACCCCTGCCGCTGCCTTATGGATCATTACTACCCTCTCTACCCTCATCTCAGGAAAACTGTCTTGTCGGTCTCCTCTGAATACCTCTTCATCTATTTTATCTCCTATAACAAAAGCTCTGCTTGCTGCATCTGCCTCTGCTTCCCTGGCAGATTCCACCACCTGTCTTACCCACCCTTTATCAGAACCTCAGGCACCAGCCACTGGTCCTTCCACCTTTTCTCCCCCTACATTCCACACCCTCTCCCTGTGACTTGATTTCCCCCAGCGGCTCCACCAGCCTGTGGTCATTCACCATATGATAAGCTGCTACCATCTTAGAGCACACCTTGTGGCCATCGCTCCCACCTTAAGGTCGCTGCTCCTGTGACTTCAGAGCACTGACTTGGGGTGCCAGTCAGAGGAGCTCCTCTGTGTAATTGGTTGATATTGTCACATCTGCCACATACTTCCTGAGTTGCCCCCAAGTCCCAGTGGTGTGTAGTAACAAAGCCTTGCTTTGCACTGAGGACTCCTCTAGGGGCAGCCTTTGTTCTTGTGCTCCCGAGTGATCTAGGGCAGTGTCTCAGAGCAGTAATGCCATGCAAATCTGCATGAGCAGGTGAAATCCAGAAGGATTTTTTTTTTTTTTTTTTTTTTTTGCTGGCTCAGGCTGCCTTAAGATTGGGTCTGGTAAGGCATGCAGAGCTGGAGATCGAACTACGATCCTCTGCATCTGACTGTTGTCACACCACTATTTGTTCCTTTTCCATCACATTTTTTTTTCTTCTCTCTTGTTTTCATTTATTACCTTTTTTTTAAAGCAAACATTTTTTTAAAGCAAACCATCACAGGTTTGAGGCCTGCATCATAATCTGTGTTTTGGTTTAGGTTCACAGACTCCTCTTACAACAAAGCCCCGACATTATTAACTTCTTCTTGAGGTCTTCTTGTGTTATGGCTTATGTCTATTTGTCCCCTCATAGTGGTCATGGGGAAGACTTTAGAGTCTGTGATTAACTCATGATCCCCTGGGATTATGGGTGTGAGTGCTGCTTGGATTATGGGTGTGAGTACTGCACCCAGCCTGGGCTCATAGACTGAATGCAATTAAGGGAGACAGCCTTACTCTCTGTAGCCATCGTTGCTGCTGCTTCCCCATGTTGCTCTTGCTCTTTGCACTGCCATGAGTGGCTGCTCTCTGCCATGTGCCTCTCTGCCTTGGAGCCAGCTGAACATGGTGAAACTTCCAGTAACTGTGAGCTAAATAAACTTTTCCTTCCTTAACTTGGGTGTTGGGTATTTATCTCAGCAATGAGAGAAAACATACTTTGGAGCTGAACTACTGTTATCCAAAGTGCAGGTAGTTGCTTTTGGGTATTACGACAATTTTTGCTACTGAATCCCTCATTTACTATTAGCAAAGGGGCCTCCATTGTGTGGCACCTGTAGGACAAGTACCAAACTGTTGAAATTTTGATGAAGTTTTAGTTGGAAACGGCATGAGCGACAGTCAACATTGCATCAGTTCAGTTGAGTATGGGCACCATGTGGCATTGGTAACCTTGAAGAGGTAATGATGGATGCGAAGTGTGAGTTACATAGGAATATTAGATTTTGGTGAGTTATTGCATAGCATGATGGCTTAGTTAATGTACTGTATATTTCAAAATGGCTATAAGAATAGATTTCGGGCAGTATTTACCATAAAGAAATTATAAGTATTTGAAGTGTTAGCTATGCTATTAAACTTGAACTGATCATTCTACAATGTATACATATGTAAAGAGGAATATCCCTAAAGGTGGGCATTAAATATGGCAAAGGATCAAGTCTTCAGTAAATGAGATCTAGAACTCTAAAAAGTATCAAACACCAAAGCAGGGCAGATATGTCTCATAGTATGAGAGAGGCAATAAATTGGAATAGCTGAAGACTCTGTAACATGGGATAGTGATATCAGGAATATGACTGTGGTGGTGACTGCAGCAAGTCAAAATCACTATAGATTTTGATTCTGAAGATCTCCCTAAAATTGTACATCCTAAGGAAGTGGCCTAAACCTTCCATCTTCAAATCTGTGTCACTCTGAATTCAGTGCATGGAGATGATCAACTAGAAAGAGTAAAAATGCCTCGTGTGCCTCAGTCTCTAAAGAGAAAACATAGTGTTTTAAAGAGATATCATATGAGGAACTTAAAAATGTGGGTGTTTGAAGTTGATGCTTCAATGTTTTAAATATAGGTTGGGAGTTTTTCCTATGGTTGCATGTATGGAAGTTGGATAGATGCTTGTTGTGTTGTGTTGGGAGAAGATACGGATTCTTTAGGAGGTGAATCCAGGTACAAATAATTATGATGTTGGGTGCTGGTAGGAAGGAATTGATAAAATCCTCCTGAAATCCTACTTAGTTGTCATGAGACAGCTTTGTAAAAATAAGCCTAGGCCCTCCCCAGCCTGCATTTCTGACTTGCCATGGAATTACTCTCCCAGAGTAACTGAAACTAAGAAGCCTGAGCAGAGGTTGAACTGGTGGGTGGTCTGATCTCAGATTTTTCATCTTTTAATACTGCGAGCAAAATCAAGCTACTTTCTTTATACTTAACTCATAATTAGGTATTTTGGTAATGGAAAGCAAACTTAGTTATAAAGAAAGGTATTTTCTTATTGATCATAATTTTTTAGTTTTAAGTCTAACAGACAAATATTTGGGATGCCAAGTGACATATAGTGTTCTGACCTTGACACACACATTTTGAATATCTCTGTCTTTTCAATCATGACCCAAGAATCACATTTCTGAGCATATGACAAGCAACACATCAAGGGTCCTACTCTATTTTTCCCTTTTCTGTCAACTTTCCAGTGCTTGATTGAACAAAATTCCATGTCAATCTTCCCATGCATTTACTTGGCTACATGATATATTTTGTATAAAATATACAAAGCATAATTAAATTGACTGTTAATTATCAAAGTATTATTCTAGCCATATGAAAGACAGAAATGTACATTTTTTCTTTCATTTTCTTTTTTCTATAGAACATATGTGCAGCATTTCTTCCTTAGTCACAAGAAAGCCAATTTTCTGAGAAACAAATAAATATGATGTGGCTTTGGCTCTTATTGTTCTTTGTTGCTAAAACAGAATGCCACAAATGTAATCTACAGATAAAAGGAATCTGTTTGCTACACTTCTAGAGGCATGGAAGTTCAAGACTGCAGGCAGAGGCTTTTTGATGAATTATATCATGGCGTAAGCCATGACATGGAGAAAGAGAGCAGAACTATATGAGTTTCATTCTTTCTTCTTCTTAGAAAATTAGTATTTTCATTTTAGTGCATTCCATCTCAGTATGTTATCTAACTCTAATGGCATCCTGAAGACCACATCTCCAAATGGCCTCATCACCTAAATATGGTGATTACTTTAGTTCAGAAACTGAATATTTCCTCAGGGCTATGTTTTAAAGGTATAAGCATCAGGATAATGTTGTTACAAGGAGCTGTAGGCCATTAGGTGGGACTTATGAATATGTCCACAAAGGGAATTAAGAGCCACCCAATTCCTTACTCTCATTCTTTCTCTCTTAGGCTTCCTCAGATGAGCAGTTTATTCTGTCACATTCCTAGCATCACCACCCACTTAAAGCAATGGGTCCACATGATCTACAACTATGACAATGCCCAAAAAGGTATATATGAACCTAAGTAAAACTTTATCATTGTGTGTTGTGGTGTGTTTGTGTGTGTGTGTGTCTGTCTGTCTGTCTGTGTGTCTGTATGTGTCTACATACACATTAGAGTTTAAATCTAGGTACCACAAATGCTAAGCAATTGTACCACTACTGAGTTATGTCTCTAGCTCCAAATTTTTCTCTGTATAAGTTATTCATTTGAACTCTTTTTATGATAGTAATGGAAAGCTGAACAGTACAGGGATTAAGTTTTCCAAATATAAACTTTCAGAGGATACAAACAAAAGTATGAGTCTTCAGATCTTGGCAAATGCAGAGGCTTACTGCAGGGGCTTCTCTCGGGACTGACCCTGGGCTTTAGCTCTGGAGATGCAGGTGGGAACTGGGCCTGTGCCATTCCTTCCCTGGGTCCCTCAAGTTTCCAGAGCAGAAACAACTCTCTCCAACAAAAATGTTTTCAAAGCCTTAAGAGTCCCTGGGGCAGGCTGAAATAGGTTATGGATTATGGCAGTTGTGGCAATAATTCCAGCAAGCAACATTGTTTTTAAAAATTATCATTAAAAAGTATGACTTAAGATACAATTATTTAGGATATTTGTGATTTTTCTGACCTTGTCGTAGATACCACATTACAAATGATTCTTGTAGTGGGGGCATGCCACTGTTGACTCATTTATTTACCAACTTCTGGCCTAGATATGATCATAGGCACCTTCCCCCAGCCCTGTGCTCAGTGTTGGTTTGATTCTGTTCTCATCCCATTCTGTTTGTGACCAAAAGTGTGGAAAGCATGAGGTTCCTGAACAGAGGCACCACTGCATTTTGTTTGTTCACAACTATCAGCACTCCTAACTGGTTAAAAAATTCTTGAAAAACTACTCTCCAAATTGACACAAATAGAATCAAGATGCTGGTTTCCTCAGTTATAGTGAAGATAATTTTAAAGAAATACGAATTTATAACTTACATTACCTGTGTTCTCATGGTTCTGCCAGGCGTGGTGTCTTGTGCTGTCCCTTTGTGGAGGGCCTTTTCTAGCAGGCAAGCACTCAAAGTGAGTAACTGAGGTCCCGTCAGTAGCTATTTCAGGGACTGCAGTATCTACGTTCGTATAGGAGAAATTCTGAACTCCAATAACTAGGCATCAAAGAAAAGAACACTTGAATAGATATTTCATTCAGACATTGACAACTGAAGGTCTACAAAGAATCCTACCTAGATATACATGTAAAAAATGTTGCCCCCTTCTAAACAGATTTTTGTGCTCTCAATTTAAGTTAGTCCCAGAATGTTAAAAAAGGGATGAAAAAGAAACAAGAAAATCAAACGATATAAACAAAAAATAGAAATTTAAGCTCCTAAATATTAATGGTAATTTTTTTTCAATAAAATGATATTTGTAACTGAAAAGTTACCAAAATTCAGTTCCTTCAACAAATGTCATTGCCCCAAGGGGTCAAGGTGAGATTTGATATCAAATAAGAATTTTATAAAAAGGAATAAAAAGTAAAGAACTATTTGTCCATATTTAACTGAGTTTAGGAATTTTAAAAGCTGGGAGTTTTTTAATTAATTAGAAATAGTTTTAAGGATTTCAAACTTTATAATATGTTAATGTGTTTGGTCTGAAAATATATCAGACTAAATTTATAAATAATGAAACTTGAATCTAATCATCCTGCAATCGTAAGAAGAGGAAAGATTAAGAAGTATTACGTTTTTGTGTTTTCTAGTTTACTTCCTGCTTTGTATAGTTGATGTGTCATGAACTCTAACTGGTTTCTTACAGGAAATCTGATATTTGAAAAATAATTAACACATACCTTAAGTAATGACCGAATCTCTATGTGAATTAAGCTAAGCTTATCCTAAAAAGTATCAGAAAGCTCAGTAGAGTTAGAGGACATTCAATGCTAGCAGTGATATGTCAGGAATTGCTATTCCAGTTCAAATTCAGCTCTTTGCCATGTAAAAAAATCCAGAGATTTTTCAGTAAGAATAAAATAATTTCATTTTGTAGAAAATGTGGCTTTGAGGATGAGTATTACTCAGTACAGAAGAGAATAAGGTTAAGATCGGAAATCGGAAGCCACACCTGCTCTTCCCACGGTTCACATGGCAAAGACAGTGACAGCAGAAAGGAGTTGAAGAAGCAGTGGAGAAGGACCTCACAGCCCAGTGCAGTGTCCCGAGCATCTCAGCCAGCCTCCTAGGAAGGACACAGCAGGATCACTGCTGGAACATCAGGATTTCCTTCAGTTTCTGACAGTAATATGTTCAATTAGTGGCCCTAAATACACAGCAAGATAACTATAGTAATCTTAAAAAATATTGAATTTCTGAATCCTGGTTCTGAATTTTATGTATCTCGTCCAACACAAGATATAACTATGTGGTACTATTTTCACTGCTAAGGTTTATTTTCAGTATTTTCTGAGCTTTGCTGTGCAGTCGGATCATGCTTTCCCAGCGTCTGGCTGTGTTTAAAATGAGCTGTGGCAATGTGTTAAAGCTGCAAGGAGCTCTCTATTTTGAAGAAATTACTAGTATTCACTGAAAGCCAGGAACAAAGCCTATTCTGTCTAGGTCAAGGCTGGATAGCAGCTTATTCTCACTCATTTACTGTGGTTGTTCACACTTCTGAACTGAAATATTTACATGTTGGTTATCAACTTTACCCTCGTGGGTTGGTTTTTCATCCTGTGATGTTTGCAAAGTTCCCACTTTGAATTGTGCACAGTTAAATCAATTTCTATAAGGTGTTGTTTTGTAAATTAACCAGTCACTCAGGCATTAACTGTCAATTTATTGTTATTATTATTATTATTACTCTTTCAATATTTCTAACCTGGTTCTAAAAGCAACACTGATGTTTTTTTGCTCCACTGGGCAAAACACCATGTAATGTTTTACATTTTACTTCACCCTCCACGAAGCATATGATGTATAAATAGTAACATCACCAATGTTGGGCAACCAATATTCTAGTATTTATTAATAATTAGCATTAATTTTAAAAATGAATTAGGGTATCCTTTGGTAATTAATGATTTCCTATTACTCTTAAAAATTCACTTTTAAGAGATTTGATAATCAAAACTAAATAATATTTTACTTTATTACAAATCTTGCTACACTTCAGAAAAAAGTAACAGTTACTACATTTTTAATTATTTGGAGAGTTGTCAGTTGGACTGAACAATGTATCTTTTGTTTCTGTAAAATTTTATTTCCTCAGTCTGAAACATCATATTCAGAAGTTGTTCCCTGAAACTATGGCTAATGATCTCATTTACCTCTTGTCTGATTCAGCTTTAATAATTAGTATGACTCCCTCTTATTAAAGGGCATTCTACTTCCACCATCAATTACTTTTTAGTTTCACTGTTGTACTATTCAAAAGAAAAAACATTCACTCTAATGCCCTTTTTGTCAGTCTCAGACAGTGGCCAGATTACTTCATGCTTGGCTATATTTACCTCCTAAAGGATGAGCTACGTATTCAAATCTGTCTTCCAGTGTTTTATCTGAAAATGAGTATTCCAAATGTAATAGCAGGTTAGCAGAGGATCTGAAATGTCATACTGCTTTCAAATTGGAGGCAGATGACTCATCCTTGGCTAATAACTTTTAAAATTCAAGATTAGAAATGCATCAACTTACCCTATTCAGCTGATTACATTAGGTCATCAGGCGAGTAAGTAAAAGGGGATTTTTCTCTCTGAAAAATAAAAGGACAGAAATGATGTCTGGTTTTCAACTAGATAAAAGCTTCAAAATGCTCAAGATATGGACTTCACTGGTTTAAAACCGAAACTCCAGCCTTAAGTTATATTTTCCTTTTTAATTATGTATGATAATGATGGATTTTGAAAGTCTGTTAATCTTATTTCTTCTTAATTATGATTACTTAACTGTGAACTATAAACTATGCATGTTAAGCACTCTGCTAAACATTATTCTTTGAAAAATTAAAAATACACTTGTAGAGTTTAATTTCTTTAAAAAGGACTATGTTAAAGATTTAACTGTTTAATATAATAGTGTTTTAAATGAAAATCTTACTATTTTCATGATTAAATATTATGTTAATAGACTACAGAACTAATAAATGGATAACTTATTTCAGAAATGTTGTTGAAATATAATTTATGAGATTGACATTAAATAAATATGTTTAATAATATGGAAAGAAAAGAGAAGTATTTGTTTTCTTGGCCTAATTTGTTCATGATATTTACAATAAAAATCTCTTTGGCCTCTATGGGGAAATGTAGTATGTTTATTAGCTGCCTTCTTTAGGGCATAAAGTAAAATGCAGCACTCTTACTGCACTCTTAATCTAGAGAAAACCTATTCATAAGCCAAATTATGCTGAAGTGCTTGCTATATTTAGGTCATAGGACATTTTCCAAACGTGTGACTTGTTTTAGCTATGTATGTTGTACAGCCAAATGCTGACAAGTACAGTTTCATTCTACTGAAATAAACCTGGCTTTAAGCCTCATTGTGCTATTGAGCACATATTCCATTAAAATTACTTTATGTCCTGAAGTGTCAGTGGACTTAGTTACTATAATAATATTAAATGCTGCCCTATCACAAAAGAGATTTTTGGACTAAGGCCATATTATATCTTACACTGGTACCAGATATCAGTAAGAAAAAAATCCCTTTCATGTACTGTGCAGATAAACTAGTGACACATCTCAGCACTTACATTACCCTCTTGTCCTTTCTGCTTGAAGATTATAGTAAAAATACAAACATCCATATATAAAGGTAGAAATAAACTAAATCCCTAAAGACTTAAATGGAGATCCAAATGTGCTCAAAAAATAACATACTTATTTTGGTCTATATTCTTTAGGAAGGACCAATCTCTACCACCAAGCACTTAATTGGACATGAGGACAGTTTCAAATGTAAGGCATCCGAGCTTCTTGCCATCCTGCTCCGCTGAATCAACTCTTTAGGTAAATGGAATCGCATGGCTGTGCAACATAACCTGCACAGATTAAACTTAGATACAAAGGCCAGCATCTCCTCTGAGATCATGAATAGTGAGACTGCATGTTCATAAAATGTAGTTGAATATTTTAAGCTTATGTTATTATTTTTTAACCAGGAATTATCAGCCCAATTGTCAGAATAATTGTCTATGTCCCTTTTCTAAATCTCTTTAAAATGTTGATGCTTCCTTACATAGAGCTGGGAGGAGATTTTTCACTCTTCTTCAGAATCTTCAGGAATTTAGAGACATTTGAAAGCCAAAACTCACTATCATAGTCCATTCTGTTCTATACATGAATATTTTCTATCATTGTATTTTTCTATCATTAGTAATCCTTGTGTGGGTATTTTGCTGTAGGCAAACATTCTCAATAGTTGTAAAGAAAACATTTTTCTCCATGATGTAATTTCATAGTGAACTGGGTAAAGCCTGAAACACCACTTTTAATAGGTGAACACCCTAACAAAATAAACTTTTATGAAGCTTTGTTGAATATGTCTGCAACACTATGCTACTTGTTTCTAAAACAATTTTCTATTTTATTTTACATAGATGTTGGGTACTTGTCATTCAAACCATTACAATGAGTTCAAATATCTCCAGTCTCAGAACAAAAAAGATATAATTCAATTAGTTTTGTTTTGTCAAACATTTATGAATGAAATACTCTCCCTATTCTGTTTCATTGCGATACATGTGAGTTTTGTCCCAGAAATTGAAAGTGAATGAACAGAATCACTTACATATTTATTTGTGTTGGGCCAACACACAAATCTGTTTTCATTTCTTCTTCTTTTTTTTTTTTTTTTTGTGGAACTGGGAATTGAACTCAGGCCCTTGCACTTGCCAGGGAAATGCTTATTCTACTGAGACATATCCTCAGCCCCATAAGTGTGTTTTCAGTCACATTGGCAGCACAAAGAATTATTAAGCAGAAACAATGATAAAAACCCTATGGATATTTTGACAAAGATGTTTTCAATGCAGAAAATACACAAGCAGTAGTTATGCAGAATAGTATGGGAAGCATTATAGTAAAACAAAGCCATCTGAAAGAAACATCTATATCTGACAGATATGGCCTAAGCATGGGACTTTCCACAATCAAGTCTTGATCTGAGTATTAGAGGACAATAACAATATTAAGGAAAGAGAAAGAATGTGATTAATAAGAAAATAGCAAGAGAAGCTTAGTAGCATTTGCAAAAATTGAAGACAAAAATTGGATAGAACAATATTGTTGATAACCCATGCTCATTGTATAGTTAAAATTAATTGCTTCTTATATTCTCTAGTATAGTCAGTAGAGCATCTGATCAACTCAAAACTGTATGTGTGGAACTAATATTTACAATGAAATTTTGCAACAACCCTCTTGTTTCAGAGCAAAATAGCATAAGTAAAATCTTCATTGATTTTATTACCAAGATTTAGCAAAGATTATGGATGAAAAACCCAGAATAACGTACTAATCTTGTAGGCATCTTGCAGGGTAAATAGTGAAGAATCTAGATTGATCAGCACAATGATTATAATCTCTTAATTTTCCTTAAAACTTTGAAACTAACATTTTTGAAAATTCACTCTTTTTCTAGCTTATGTTTAGCTTATAAATAGGTTCACTTGTGTCCCATATTAAAAAAGTCAAAATGTGGCTGCGGCAGTACTGTACTACATTACTATGAAACGTAGTCATTTGAAGAAACACAGTTAGCATTTCACAGTTGTGGAAATGTGAGGTATAAAAGGAGGCCCTCATTGGGTTACAACCTAGGTGTCATCATGATTTTGATTCTTTCTGGAGGCCCTGGAAGAGAAATGATTTTCTTGATTCTTCCAAGTTATAGACATGTCTACATTCTGTGGTTCATGGAATCTTTCAAACCTTGTAGTACTCCAGTGTCAAGTTGTCTACCTCGCAATAATTTAAAATAATGTTATAATTATATAGGGCTCATTCAATATTAGGACTGATATTACTAATCTGCTATAAATATTTCTGGGCAAAATGAATATTCTAGCAAACTTAGAATTATTAACTCCAGGAACAATCTGCAAGATACTAACCCAGACTCTTAGGGTTATTTGGGGATATAAGTTATCTTTTATAATAACTTTCCTCTACCATTCTTAATGGCAATAACAATTATTATAATAAATTTTCTGGCCCCATTTTTGTTGGAACACCATGAATTCTTAGACATTTGTGCTATGTGACCATATGTCATAACAAATGTACAAATTAAATGTATTTCTTTATTTTGTACATTTGATATTCTCCTAAGGTTCCAAAGACAGAACTTGAGTTTGGAATTTTCCTTATTTGAAAACTGTTTTTTTTTTCTTTCTTTAACCAAAGTCAGCATTAAGGGTCGGGTATGGTGGCACATGCCTGTAATTTCAGCACTTGGGAGGCTGAGGCAGGAGGATTATTGTGAGTTCGAGACCAAGCCTGAGCTACAAAGTGAGCTTAAGGCCAGCCTGGACTGCATAGTGAGACCCTGTCTCAAAAAGACAAATAAATAAATAAATAAATAAATAAATAAATAAATAAATAAAGTCAGCATTAAATATAAATTAACATAGATAGCATCTAGTAATGATTATTTTCTTTCTGACTCAGGTAAACTGTAAAAATAACTCCATTTCTCTTTCCATCAAAAGGATTTAGTAGTCATTTCTTTATTATCTAGCATTCATATGTATTTCAGCTAACATATGTGTTATGTGTATGCATTTAGTAAGGACATAGTCCATTTACCTTTGTCTAGAGTTTATTGACAACTTTTTTATAGACTTCCATTGTCATAAATCTCTCTCCACATTTTTATTGATCTATAAATAATGGTGAAATTGGTTTTGAAAACTGCATTTGATATTGGATTATTCAGCATTTTTGTATATCTTCATTCAATTTTAGCAATTTGTACCTACGTAGGGATCTGTCCATTTCTTTTTTTTATTTTTTATTTTCTTTTTATTGAAGAACAAATAGCAATGAGATAGTTTCAAACCAAATTAACAGGATAGATTCAATAATTAATACTGCAATGTTGTTTTTGTAATGATTTGTTGTCTTACAAGGTGCATACATGATAGTATACTTACAGACACTATTAGAGCAGATGTATCTAATCAATGAATTAAGAGAATGTAGCTGTATACTTATTTTTTTAAAGCTGAATAATAGCACAGTTTCAATAATTAATCCTTTCTACCTTGTTATCTTCATAGTGGTTGTCCATAGTACTAGAAGCTGACATAATATCTTGTCCAACCACTATTAGTGCAAATCTTGCTTCTCATAGAATTATGCAGAACTACTATATATTTGTCCTAACTCAACTGTTTATACAAACACATCTTGGTTCTTCCTTTGTATACCTCTTTTCTTTGTCTAGACCTGTCAAAGATGGGCACTCCATTGTCATTACACCATTATGGGTGCCTGATTTGGAGACACAATCAAACACAGTCCAGCAATCCACAAGAATAGTGAGTTACCTAAAGAAGTTGTTGACTATAGCCATTTACAGTTCAACTTATTATTATGGCCTTATTTTATATACCTCATTTTTATTCTTCTCTGCTGGATTCTTGTTTAATTTCATCTGTAACACATTGAGTGCTAAGAAGGGTATTATTTAATTTCCATTTGTTTATGGGTTTTTGTCATTAATTTCCAATTTCACTGTACTGTTGTCAGATAATATGCATGAGATAATTTCTGTTGTTTTGCACATTTTGCATTCTCTGTGAACTAGTATGTGTTCTACTTTATAAAATGTCCCATGCTCAGCTGAGAAAAATATGTATGCAGCTGTGGTTGGGTGGAACACTCTGTTAATGTCCACGAAGTCCATTTGTTCAAAGGTTTGGTTCAGTTCTGCTACTTCTTTGCTAATTTTTTGTCTCCTTGACCTACCTTTTAGAGATAAAGAATTGTTAAGTTCCTCTGTTAAGACAAAAGAAGGACAAGGAAAAAAATTAAGATTACTTGAAAGCAAAGATTAATATTCAATTATTTTTCCAGTCTTGCATAAACATATCTGTTGGTGTGAGAAACAGATTTTAATGATAAAAATAGGTAATATAGCAACCGCTGTTAATTAGCTATTCCTGTTTTGAAAATCTGTACAAGATATATTGTTTTATATAACCTTGTTTCTATACATTTTTCTGTTTTTACTCTTGAAAATAAAATAAAATAAATTGGTAAAATATAAATGGCCATGTCCATGCCCTGCAGAGACCACAGAAGGTGTGACTGATCTCAGCCTGAGAAGGTCTCTGGATGGGCAGCCTCCCGCCTTAAGGGACGCCCTCCTAAAGGCGACGACTGTGCCCATGGGCCCTGAGAGACTGGAGAACGAGGCAGAGGGGTTGTGCCCAGGGAAAGACAAAAGAGAATGAAAGAAATAGATAATCTTGAAAGTATAAAAGAAGAATGGGCTTGTGAAACAGGATGTAACAATCACCCATTAATCAATATTAATCAACCATTAATTGACAAAGGTATTGTGACTATTTTATTTTATTCTGTTTGAAGAAGCTCAAAAGGTTGGAGCCAAATGCTTATCCCTCACTGAACAGAAGAAACAGGTAGATGTAAATATAAAATTGTGGAAACATGGATTTATAGTCTATGATGATTTCAGAGGTTATTATGATGGTGCAAGTCTGCAATTTCTACACTCCAGTGAATAGGGGGAGTTTTATTCAGAATTACAGGGAAGTTTTGATAAAGAAGAGGTGAATGTTAAGGTTGAAGATAAGAAAAATGAAGTATGTGTGTCCACGAAGTCCGCACTCCAGCCGTTCTCAGGGCAGGGGCACAGACTTGGAAGTGCAACACCAAAAATGGTTTCTAAAACAAAGACTATTGAAGTTGAAAGTAAAAAAAGATCCCGCCCGCCCCCGCCCAGCTCCAGAGACCGGCCAGAGACAGCGCGACCGACTCTGCCTTCCTGCTCCATCCCGCCCGCCCCTGCCCAGCTCCTGAGACCGGCCAGAGACAGCGCGGCCGACTCTGCCATCTTGCTCCATCCCGCCCGCCCCCGCCCAGCTCCTGAGACCTGCCAGAGACAGTGGCTGACGCCAGCGGCCTCCTGGATCCCGCGCCAAGCTCTCCCAGCAAGAGCGAATTTACAGGACTCACCAGGCTTCCCAGAGCAGTGAGAGTGTGATGAGTCTGAGGGAGAGCCTTTGGCTTCTTCCCACACGCGCTTCACGGATCCCTGTCCCCAACACCTCCCCGGATCCCCTGACCTAAAGCCCACTGATTGAGTGGGAATTTCCCCGAATCTCTGGGCATCAAAGGGCAGTGAGTGTAGAACTCCAGGCCCGTTGTGCCTGAGATACATTTCCCAGGGATTAAGCTGCCCGTCACCTCCTGTGGCCGGGTGACAGCCCCAGGCACACTGTGCCAGAGAAACACTTCCAGGTGATTACTGGTCCCACCCCACAGCCCCAGACCCAGTGCAGGTCAGCCTGGAGTGAGAA
>PVKA01015635.1:0-49597 GCA_004027165.1 Ctenomys sociabilis | reverse complement strand
TTTTTTTTTTTTTTTTTTTTTTTTTTTTTTTTTTTTTTTTTTGTCTTTTTGAGACAGGGTCTCGCTATGCAGTTCAGGCTGGCTTTAAGCTCACTTTGTAGCTCAGGCTGGTCTCGAACTCACAACAATCCTCCTGCCTCAGCCTCCCGAGTGCTGGGATTACAGGCATGCGCTACCACGCCCGGCTATCTTTCAGTCAGATTCTTAACCAATATAGCTATAGGGTTTGCATCCCTGAGGACAGTATAGGCTGGACATCTGTTCCTTTGACCTTGAAACACAATGATCATTCTATTAAAATACTTTGGTATTTCTTCAACATTATAATGAATTAATTTTTTAAAAATCAATTAATTTAGTGGGTAAGTAGTTTTTTTGAATTCAACTTCCATGAAAACTTAATTTGGTCATAATTATATGTCCCTACAAAGGTCCCTAATAATAATTCAAGACTCACACAATCATGCTAAGGTAGAAAATAGCTCATTTTATTTTTTCCAACAAAAGAAAATAGATTTCATAACTAAACTACTTGGATAACTAAAAGACTATATGCTACTGAATTTCTCAGCATCTCAAGTATAGCTACATTCTGATTAATAAAATATAAACTTTATACTTGTAACATATCAATTTTTCTACTTTCCTCTATAAACATAATGTGTTCCCTATAAAATTCCAGGGTCTGGGAAGATGGCTCAGTGGAATAAGCACTTCCCTGGCAAGCACAAGGGCCTGAGTTCAATCCCTGGTTCCTCAAAAAAAAAAAGAAAAAATTCCATCCACTATTTTTTGTTTGTTTGCTTGCTTGCTTGCTTTTTGTTTTGTTTTCTGGAGCTACACAAGTTGATCAAAAATTATTAGTTCTAGCTAGGTGTAGTGGTTCACACCTATAATCCCGACTTTCTGAGCAAGCTTGCAAATTCCAGTTCATCATGGGCAATCCAGCAACCTAGCAAGACTTTGTCTCAGATTTTAAAAAGAAAAGAGATGGACAACCACGAGGAAAATAACAAGGTAGAAAGTATTAATTATTGAATCTTTGATGTAATTCAGGTATAAAAAATAAGATACACAAACAGCTACACTCTCTTAATTTACTGATAAGAGACATACGCTATAATAATGTCTGTAAGTATAATATCATGTGTGCACCTTCTATGATACCAAAACATTATGAAAACAGTTTGCAATGTATTAATTTATCAAATCCATCTTGTCAATGTATCTTAAAATTGTCTCATTGATATTTGTACTTCAATAAAATAAAAATTAAAAAAAGAAAAAGAAAAGAGAAAATTTTGTTTGTTTAGAAGATCTGGGAATGTAGGCCAATTTGAAGGCTCTGAGTTCAATCTCTAGTACTTGAAGGAAAAAAACATTATTGGCTTTTCTGGAACAGGTCATTAAGGAAGTCTTTATTTCCTCCTTTCTTTTTACTGTTATAAAGTGAGAAGACTGGACTGGAGCTCAATAGCGATCTTTGGCCAAGACAAGGCTTGGAGATAAATGCTACATGCTAGGATACTAGTAGATCAGAAAGGCAGAAAAGGCTTAAGCCACTGATAACGTTCGAACCACAATAGCAACCTTTGGCGCCTATCCTCAGCCTTCTTTTATAAGAGACAACAAACTCTTCCACTTTCTTTTAATTCAGTGAGAAGAAAGATTTGTACTAATAGTGTTTGGACAAGATACCATGTCTGCATCTTGTACCATGAATAATCACTATGAAGACCACAATATGCAATGTATCAATTATTGAAACTGTTCTACTAATCAGTTTTGAAACTGTCTCACTGCTGTTTGTTTCTCAATAAAATTAATAAAAAACAAACTTGCTAAGCCTCTCTGTTGTTGCTGTTGCTGTTGTTGCTAACTGCAACTGAACCTAATCCACCTGATGCAGCACACCTCCAAATGGTTTGTATCATTTCTGATGGCCTTAACTAACTTGAAAATGCACCCAAAAAATAATAATAAGATTGATAAATGAACAAGAAGGAGAGAGATATGTTGTAAGATAAATGCTAACTGCAGAATATAGGTGGTGTTGTTATGGGTAATCACTGTACAGTGACTTCAGTTTTTCATAACAAGATGCTGGGATTTTACTGGCAAACCATCAGCACCTTTTACTTTGTTTTTCAAAAATATTCTTAGTAATGAGGAGTTTTGTAGCCTCTTTTTCTCACTAAAAGGGTCACTTTGCTTCCTGTTCTATAAACACTATTGTGGGCTTCAAGTCTTGAAAAATAGAACTGGAAGTACTGCCAACAGGACAAACCGGGTGCAAGCACAAATTTTAAAGGCTGTATAAACAGAAATCCATCTGGAAAGATGTGTTTTTCATCAGCACAGTAAAAGCTAGAATAGAATTTCCTGATATAGATGTACTGTTTGACTCTGCAAAATCCCAATGGGTACAAGAGAAGTGTCTTATTCTTTAAAAGTAACTTTCACCAGGAAAATAAGGGCAGGAATATTTGAATCTCAATTAAACAGAGTTCAGTGGTAGGAACAGTTTTCTCTTCCCTGTATCTCCCGGTCAATAGACAGGGGCATTTCTAAGGAGGTATCACTTTAGTTTGATCTCCTAATCAACATGAAGCATTCTTATTGAGAGTAACAACTAAAGTATTGGAACTTTTCCTGAAGATCTGTGTACTTAGTGAAACAAAATTGGAAATGACTACTGAACAATTACTGGCAGGATTGCTGAAGTCTGCAGGAGCCTTGGCAGCAAATCACCAATACAGAAGAAAAAGTCTTTTTCTATTCTCAGAGATGCAATAAGAATGTGAATTACAGCTCCCTAGAACAAAGCCAAAACTGATTTGGACTATTATGTCCATTGAAAACAAAATCTATTAGTTGGGACTAAAATGCCTTCAGATAATGGGACAAATTTAGTCTCTCAGAATTAAACTCTGAACTCATCCAAAAGCATTTACATGTTATATTTACTGAATGGCTGTAGGGACAGACACTAAGCTAAAGGAAGAACATGGACTCTCATTATAATTCTGTAGCATTACTTGCTTATGACTTGCTGAAAAGTTCTGCTTCTAAATCAACATTTTCCAAATTTTAACTTATCTTAGAAAGAATGCTATTGCAAAAAGTCTGGGGGAAATATCCTCAGCTGTGTTTGAATCATTCATGGGTGAAATGGATGGAAAAGAATATAATTTACATATATTTAATTTTGATAGGCCATGTTCCACTGTGTATAAATAGAATCCTGTACCATAGTCTGGAAGAGAAATAAACTTACTATGTAGCAACCTTTGAAAGCCAAAACACTCAGCAAAGAGAGAAAGGGGTGGAGGGAGAGAGGGGAAGAAAGACAGAAGGAAGGAGGGAGAGAGGGAAAGAGGAGTAGAGAAAGATTGGGCTAACATATTCACTGGGAATTTTATGGAAATAACAGGGTTATAACTATGAAGTAGTTAACATCAAATATGCATGATTTTCTTAATTTTTAGTTTTTGTATTCTTCATTTCTCCACTGTTTTATTTCTTCTGGTAAACTTTTAAAATGAGAGTAGAAATATAGGTACTTATATCTTCATTAAATTTTTAATTTTAAATTCTCTTTTCCCCCTTAACATTTTCTGCAACTTTCTCCCAAATGTTTGCTGAGTACCTACTCTGTGCCAGACTCTGCCATTTATATACTATACCTCTATTAGCAAATAAATCAACCTAATTCACTTTTATTAATCAACAGGAAAAATATTTTAGCCAGGCGTGGTGGCGCATGCCTGTAATCCCAGCACTAGGGAGGCTGAGGCAGGAGGATTGTTGTGAGTTCGAGACCAGCCTGAGCTACAAAGTGAGCTTAAGGCCAGCCTGAACTGCACAGTGAGACCCTGTCTCAAAAAAGACAAAAAAAAAAAAAAAAAAAAATTAACTATTGAAACAGAATATGTCATAAAGCACTGAGTTAAAAGGCAACAAATTAACTGTCAGACAATTAAGAGTAGGTAGAAACACATCACAGAAGCTTGTGTCAATGAAGCAGACCCTAAGTCTGACATAGGTTATAAATCAATATTTCCTAAGTTTTACCAAGAGAAGTATGCAACTACCAGGGCTACCACTGAACTGTGGCTCTGTGAAAAAGCTGATGCCACCTGAGAAGGACCTCTTATGAGAAGGAGAGAAGGATAAAAATGACACCAGAGGGTAGATGAGAAAAACTGAAAATATCTTGCCTTCGCTCTTGAAAGCCTATTGGCTTTATGAGTTATCAAATTAAGTGAAAGCCTTATCAGTCTCGGTCATCACTATGTCCATAGCACTTGATACTCTACTTGAAATGTAACAGCCCATAGAAAATTGGCTGAATGACAACAAATAAGCCAGAAAATGAGAGTTAATTATCATTTTGTCTCTGTTACATAACACAAAAAAAAATAGCCACTTATCCAGAAAACACAGGGGCCTACATCCAATTCATGTACTTCTAGAAATCTCTGACATCTTCAGAATTCTATTATGAATCTGTATCTCAATACCAGCTACAGTTATTTATAACTCTAGTGGAAGATGTAATCATAGAGAAGAGATATAGGAAGGCAGCACATTGGGGGAATTATTCCCATCCTTACCTCTAAGCTATTTTCTTCATAAGGGCATTCAACAACACTCAGGGTTTGTATATCCACATGAGAGTCTTTCTCATGGAAAGAACACCTTGTTGATCTGAGTCAAATGATCCCACTGACCACTGCCTTGTGAGCACACTGAATCAATAAATGATTGTGAAATATAAGGATATCTTGTGTGGTTTATATCATAAGTGACCAAAATCCTAAGCAGCAGTCACTCATATTTAGTTTACTCATGGAAAATAAGAAAGGCAACCGTTTGGGCAATTTTCTTCATTAATCTCACAATTTCTTTTCCAGCCTCAGAAGTTTTTGAGATAAAATTATAGATGGTTTGTACAGAAAAAGTACTCGGAACACATCAAAATGATAATGTATTATAGTAGTGATATCTTAGTAGTCATTTCTATTAAAGCATACTGCATTCATTTTGCCCTTGTCTTAAAAACAATCCTAAGAAGCCATTGATAACAACTACCCTGGAGTTACTCTATCCATAACCGAAGAGAAGCTGTGACATAGCCTGGAGAAGCAGAATTCATTGTAAGTCAAGGAGAATATTTGAATAAGTCAGAGATCAGAGAAAGCTGGCAGGGGGTGCAGGGATCCTGAGGAAAGCCACTGGAGAGGCAACGCTAAAATAAGCTATAGGAAATTTAAGTTTTGATGTGGTGATGATAGAAAGTTATTCGGTATCTAAACAGTAATATGAAACAGGAATGTAGAGAAACTGAAGAAGATACAAAAAGACAAGCTAAAGTGTCAGAAAGATATAAACTTAGGTGACAAAGGTCTTTGGTAGAACTGTGGCCCATAGAAAAGTCAAGAAAGGACCAGATAAAAGACACTAATTGCTGTGTGCTCAGTATCTTGTAGGTTCCTGGCATGAATCACAAAACATTTTTTTTTAATGAATAGAATGAATAATGGCAGAATAAGAAAAAGAGGAGGAGGAATAGGAGGATGAAGAAGAAGAACAGGAAGAAGAAGATGAGGAGGAGGAGAAAGACAATAAAAATGAAAAAATAAGAGAAATAGGGGATCTGGTTCTTCCACCACAGCAACCATTGAAGAAGAGTAGCTGAGGCTTGCAAACTGGATCAAGTGTCTATACTTGCTGGCCTCTGTGTCATAATCTGAAAGTGGTTGCTGAAACCTAGCCCAGCTTTCAGGCTCTTTGAGACTGTAGGGGCTAGAGTTTTCAGAGATCAAGGAGAGTGGGATGCAGAAAACAGAGTAGTAATTGATCTCAAAGAGAAGACATCACCACCTTTGGTGGAAAGTAGCAGACAAGGACTGAGAAAAATCCTTGAAGTAGATAGTACTTGAAGGCTTCACCAATCAAGACAAGTACCCAAAAAGCAGCAGGAAGTTTTGTTTTCATAACACCAGATGTTAGAGCTTATTGAAGCCCAGAAGACAGATTCAACATGAAAATTTGAGACCAGGATTTAGAAAAGATGAGTAAGAACAGAATACAAAATATAAGTAGATTCAAATAAAAGAACTTTTTCTCTGTAGCAATAAAAAGAGGCTAATTGAAAATTTCAGAGAACTATGTTGTAAAAGTACTACAAAGGAAAGATGAAAGAATAGTGACCACACTTAAAGTCTCTTTACAGCATAAATCTATTGCAGCACAAGTGATCCTTACTTCTTGGTTTAAAACAGAAAATCTTTACTATTTCACATAGTTGATGAGAGACGCCTTAGCTGAGTGGTTCTACCTGAGGATCTCATGTGAGGCTCTAATTGCGGTGTCCCTGGGCTGAAGTCACCTAAATCTCTAGCCAGGGACAGAGAATTTATTTCCAATGAGGCTAACTCACCTGGCTCTTGGCTGGTATCATCACACTTGCTCTTTTTTTATGCAATGGCAGCTTGGCTCCCAGAGCAAGTAACTGAAGAGAGCAACCCAGAAGGAAACTCCAAAGTCTTTCAGAACTTTGTCTCTACAGAGATACTGTCAATTCCACCATAGTCTATTGTTAGGAGTCTGTAAGGCAGTTCTTCCCCCAACGAGAGGAGAGTCACGCTCCACCTCTTATAGGGAGGAGTGAGAAATTGTGTGTGTGTGTGTGTGTGTGTATATATATATATATATATAATTCTAATGTATTTAGTACAGGGTCTCACTACACAGATCAGACTCATAGTGATCCTCCTGTTTTCAGCCTTCCAAGAGCTAGGATTACAGACATATGCCATCACACCCAGTCAGTGGATATATTTTAAAGCCACTACAGTCTTCAAAGATGGTATGGATTAAAAGAAAGAGTGACAAGGGCTGGCCAGATAGTTCAGTGGATTAAAGCACCTGCTTAGGCAGACACAGGGACAGGGGGTTTGATCCCTAGCCTGCCATGCTGGCCCCACTGAGACAGCGATTGAGACTGGGCATGGTGGTAAGCACCTGGAATCCCAGCACTTGGAAGTCTGAAAATAGGAGGATCACTATGAGTCTGATCTGTGGAGTGAGACCCTGTAAACCCTGTACTAAACACATAAAAAAGTGGGGTGGGGAGACAATTTAAAGGAAAAAGTAGTATAGAATATTGACTATGAAGATATGCTAGGATTTACTGAGAAAAAAATTTAAAAATGCCAACCAAAGAGTTTACTGAATGGTACAATGATAACAAAATGACCTCTATACACAGAAAAAAAGAATGATTATATGAATTTGTATCATTCAGGCTGGAAGTTTACAAAGGACAGAAACCTAATGTTATTAAACACAGTAAAAGCTTAAAAAAAAAAACCTACTAAAAGTCATAAAAGATGGAGAATTCTTATACCAGACCCTCCAGATAAACTGACCTCTACATATAAAGATTTCTGTATGCATAAAACCTGGTAGATGGCTCTGCTTGTCATTGAACTACAGTCTGAGAACCTAAGAAATTGGGTAGGAAAAGTGCTAGACTATTAACCCAATAGCACTCAACAACTCTGAACTAATTACCCCCTTAATGCAATTTTTTCCACTTGGGTATTCTCAGCGTTCACACACAATCAGGGGTAGGGAAGGTATTGTGGTATGTACAAAGGATTCACAAACAGTTGTTTGATAGAAGGAATGATGAATGGATGGATGGATGGATGGATGGATGGATGGATGGATGGATGGATGGATGGATGAATGGATGGATAAAACGTCAAAATGGTAAACCACTACATGTTATGCTCTTCTCTGCATTTTGAATGCTTAGATTGTAATGGGGCAAAAGGCACTAAATTTATGTCTTCTTAACCCTGGAAATAATTGGCAGTGCAAAAAAAAAAAATTATAAAGCATACAATGCAAGGACAAATAAGTACTCCAAAACATGAAACAACAAATGCAGTAAAAATATAAAACAGTAAAAATATGCATCACCACATTAACTTTGATATTGCCCATATCAAACTCCTGCATTTAAATATAACTTACCAAAAGAAAATAAACAAACTTCCACCTTCTCTACAGCATCAACATAAGGTCAGAATACATTAAAGAAAACACATCAGCCTCCAAAATGTCAAACACAGAGCTTAAATTCAAACGGAAAGCCACACCCACTTCAGTGTTTTATCCAGAACCATCCTGAAAGCCTGAGTGATAAAAGCTCAATTTTTTTGTGTATTTACTATACGGTGAAGCTATTCTAATTCTGGAGCATTTAATTCAATAATTCAAGCAATTATACAAAATAAGTACACTGGGTCATGGAGATACCTCACCAGTCTAAGCACCTGCCTAGGAAAGCAAAAGGACCTGAGTTTGATCCCCAGCACCACATGCTGTGCTAGACCCACCCAGGTGAGCTGAGCCACCCACCAAGACCGGGCATGGCGGTGCACCCCTGTAATCTCAGGGCTGAAGAGGCTTGAAATAAGAGGATCACTACAAGTCCAAGTTTCATAGTGAAACCCTATACCAAATACATAAAGTTTCATAGTGAAACCCTGTACCAAATACACAATATATTAGCATTCCCATTTATACACAAAGAAACCACGTCTTACAGGGCATATCCCTCATACCTGGCAGTAAGCTAGAGTTCAAATGGAGAAAGACTGCTTCTAGAATTCAGGACCCAAATAGCAGCACCGGAAATCAGGCCAGGGCCAAGAAATTGGAAGTCTGACATTTGACTGGTCAATTCTAAAGAAGAAGGAAAAAAAAGCTTCAGTTTTCCAGTAAAACATTCCCATTCCCTTTTAAATCTTCAAGGTTACCCACCTGGAGCTAGGCCTTGGATGAGGAAGTGTTCTATATATTACTTTTGCACTCTGTACCACAAGTCTCCTTGGCCTCAAACTGCTCTCTCCACCCCCTACAGGGTTCTCAAGCCCATTTCCTCCCAGAAGCCTCTATTGTCTTGGCTCCATGAAAACTTTGTAATGCTCAAGGCTGTGAAGCATTTATTCCTGTAGTTCCTTACAGCGAACAAAGGCAAAAACAATGATTTCAACTAATTTTTTACCTACAGATTAATTTTGTGATATTTCAGGTTCAAAAATTAATGGAAGAAGTTCCCTAGGGTGTTCTAATTATAAACTTCTTCCCCCCCCCCAAATGTAGGGGGAAATGGCCTATTTCACAGAAGGATATTTTGTAGAACTTAATTTCAAACTGAGCTGAAAATGGATTCAATTATCTCACCCAAGTTTTGTCTTGCCCTCAGAATACCGGTATTTCGAACTGGAATGCCATATAGCATACATCAGTCATCTTCAGTAGCTACTTTGGTTTCGGGTTATAAAGTCATTGAACTAGGCCTTAGGTTTCTAGGATCAAGATAGTATCTATCCCTATGTTGCATTTTTTGTTTTTTTTTTTTTTTATTTTATTGAGAAAAAAATTGCAATGAGACAGCTTCAAAACAGGTTGGTAGGAGTTACAATAATTAATACATTGCATATTGTTGTCTTTGCAGTGGTCATTCATAGCACAGGATGCAGACATGATATCCTGTCCACAAACACTATTAGTACAAATCTTTCTATCCACTGAATTAAGAGAAAGTAGCTGTATATCTATGCTAACTATTTTGTATATGCAGATACAAAATGGTCCTTCATTTATATCACCTTTTTTCTTTAGTTTTGTCAGAGAGGGATATTCCATTGTCATCCAAATATTGTAGGTGCATGAATTCAGAAAAATATTCCAATACAGTCCAGTAGCCCACATTAGTAGTGGGTTATCCACAGGAGGGGCAATGTCTGAATCTGATGACTTGAGCCTTCCATACCTCAGCATATTAACATGGCTTCACTTTTAATACCACGTTGCTATGCTTTTCTGCTGGATGGTTAAGACCAAGATAAAGCAAGACCTATATAACAAGAAATGTAACGTTTGTATCTGACAAGGACAGCCAAGTCCCCTTGGGACTTATCTCAAAACCCTGTATCCCAGGGTAGATCCTTTGTCAGTGTCAGCCTTGTGGATGAGTCACGAGCCTTGCGTGACCAATTTGCTCTCTGTGAAAGCCTGAGAGAATATTTGCTCTCTGTGTGACTCTCTTTAGACACACACTACATCATCGATCACATTCCTCTGTGGCCCCATAATCTCCTTGATCAGAAAATTTGAGACACACCTGAGTTACATGATGTTACAATACAGGTTCTCCTATGTCCTGAGTCCTTACTGACCTTGAAAAGCTAGGGCCAAAATGTTGGCTGACCTTGTAGCCCTTCTTTTTCTCTAATTTTTGGTCTGCAAATTTAGGTTGTTAACCCTCCATGAGAAAAGCTTATTATTGCCCTGCAACATACACAGTTGGGTTTAACCTCACTACCTGTTTGAATATCAAACATCTTAGGCATAAGATGGAGCATGTATTTTCCATCAAGTATTGATCTGTTAAACTTTAACTCTCTATCAAGTATGGAAAAAGAATTAAAAAAATAAAAACTATTAAAAATATATGAGTAAACAGCATTCATATTTTATACAGTAATTTAGAAATCTAACCATATATATAGCATTGTAGCAGGATAGTCCCATGACATTTTTTTTTCCTTGTCTCTTTTTCTCATTTATTACCCTTTAAAAAAAAAAAACATTACTTGAGATACAGTCTGGCCATAATTGGTATGTCATGAAAAACAGTACATATTTAGAAGACCAGAAGGACAGGCATTCCAAGCATGACCCCACCATTACACATTGCTATCTTCAGTGCAGTCACTCGGTTCACAGGTATCAGCATGTATAGTTAGCCAGGATGAGAATCCCACCAAGGAACTGCTAGCTTCAGCAACCTGCTGATAGTTCTCAGGATCACTGCCTTGCCCATCTTATGTGTATAGACGTATGGCTTTGCCCCTGTCATGTTTCCTAACTTTTCTCCTTGCCCTCTTTTCATTGTCTAATCCTCAAGTTCTCACTTTCCTTTTAATTGTGTTATACCTTTCTATTTGTATTTCTTCTTTTGAGTTCTTATACTAGGGAGACTACATGATATTTACACATTTGGGTCTCATTTATTTCACTTATGAGTATATGCGCTGCATTTTAACTCCATAAGAAACTGAAGAACCTGTTTCATTTTCTCCCTTTTTTTTTTTTTTCAGAACCAGGGACTGAACTCAGTTCCTCGCACTGGCAAGGGTAACGCTTATTCCACTGAGCCATCTCCCCGGTCCTAGCCATCTCCCCAGCCCTCTCCCAGCTTCTAAGCTTGAGTAATTAATACCAATGTATTAGTGCTTTTGTAATAAGCTAGCATGGCTTAAATCACATAAATGAATTGCTTATGGATCTTGAAGTCTAAATTCCAAGATCCAGGTGTCAGTACAGTTGGCTTCTCCTGAGGGCTATGAGGAAAGTGTCTCTAGGCCTCTCTTCAGCTTGTGGATGGCCATCTTCTCTGAGTCCTCACATAATCTTCCCTCTATGTGTCTCTCAAAAGGACATTAATCATGTTGGATTAAGGCCCACCCCAATGGCCTCATTTTAATTCATCTCTAAAGATTCTGTCTCCTCACAAAAATCACACTCTGAGGTGCTGAGAATTAGGATTTGAACACATGAATTTTGAAAGAGACAATTCAGCACACACACCTACACTGCCCACGCAACCTCTGTCCTACCTGCACTCCACATAGTCATTTTCAAATCAAACTATTGGTACTTAATATAAAAAAGTCAAAGTAACTCATCTGGTTCCTTGAGTGTTGGGTTTTGGCAGTTGAATCCAGGCCTCACGAGTGTTAAACATGCACTCTCCCATGGAGCCATATTCCCTGTCAATACATCTGCTTTTTTTTAGTGGAACTGAGGATTGAACTCAATACATCTGCTTTTGACAGATAAATTTTCTGATGTTTCAAAAACTACAGATATTGCCAGCCCAAAATGTACCAACCTGAGCTTTTTAAAAAACAAAATGTTTTGCCCTGTTTTTAAAAGGGAAACAAGAATGGGAGATAAAAGAGCTTATAGTAAATGCTTAGGTTCTAATGTCAGTCCACCTAACAGAGCCTTGGATCCTACCCAGTAGAATCTCACATCTCAATGTCCACATTCTACTGCGTAGAATTCTCTCTGCATACCCACCTACCTGTTTCTGCATTCTCTTTTCTTTTCTTTTCTTTTCTTTTCTTTTATTAACTGTTTCTACTCTCTAGATGATTTACTGTTGTGGTTTTCTTTTTGTATATTCTCCAGGGTGAATTTTCCCAGTTGAGATTTTCTTCCTATATTTATCTTTCCAATGACTTTGGGTGATAGCCATGTATGCAAATATATTTTTGATAGAATGAGACAAGGGCAGTACAGTCACCACACACCAACAGTAGTAAAAAAATAAAAATAAAAAAAAAAAGGGAGGGCAGAAGAGAAGAAGAAGGAAAAGAGAAAGGAGGCATATACAGAGAGATAGGTTTTGAAGGCAAGAAGCCATTTATCACTGGCCTATCTTCCTCATTAACTCCACCCACTACAAAACACACATTACAAAACTTGCCAAAGTAAAACTCAATGTGTATGCATGAGATAAATGACTTTATTTATGTGTTTTATTGTATATTACTGAGTTGTAATGATTCAAGAGCAGAATTTTAGTGATCCAGCTACTAACTAGTTTATGCAAATTTAAAGAAGTCCTTCCATATCTGTGTCTCACATTCTTTATCAACAAAATAGTAGTTATAGAGAGTGGGGTGTAGTTCAGTGGCAGTACCTATCTGGCAAGCATGAGGCCCTGAGTTCAATTCCCAGTACCAAAAATAATAATAATTATATTAAGATAGGAGTTTTATCATTAAAAGTATTATTTTATAGTTTTTTTGAGAAAAAAGAAAAAGATATATGGTCTAAAAAAAAAGAAAGAAAGAACAGGGGCTGGGGAGTTGGCTCAGTGGAATAAGTGCTTCCCTGGCAAGGGCAAGGGCCTCAGTTCCGCCCTTTTCTGGTTCCGCCAAAAAAAATAAAAAAGAAAGAAAGAAAAGAACAGGCTTTACACCAAAAGTTCATTGATAAGTGAATTACTAGGAACTCAGTGCTCATTTTTCCAAAGAAACAATGCATGCTGCCCTCAAAAACCTTAGAGGAATAAGCACTTCCCTGATAAGCACAAGGGCCTGAGTTCAATCCCCGGTTCTGCAAAAAAAAAAGTAACAGTGTGTATTCAAGAAATAGAATATAAAGGGCTAGCAAAATAGCTCAGCAGACTGAGTGCCTGTTGAGGTGAGTACAGAGACTGGGGTTCAATCCCCAGCACCACATGCCATGCCAGCTCTGGGTGAGCTAAGTCAGACACTAAATTCAGGGATGGTGGTGCACTCCTGTAATCCCAGCACTGGGGAGGCCGAAAGCAGGAGGATCACTATGAGTCTGAGCTGCATAGTGATACCCTGTATCAAATACATTTTTTAAAAAAGAAAGGCGCATGCCTGTAATCCTAGCACTCGGGAGGCTGAGGCAGGAGGATTGCTATGAGTTCGAGCCCAGCCTGAGCTACAAAGTGAGCTTAAGGCCAGCCTGAACTGCATAGTGAGACCCTGTCTCAAAAAGACCAAAAAAAAAAAGAAATAGAATATAATCCTGCATAAATATATATTCTTGGGCTTGGGGGTGTAGCTTTATAGTAAAGCATTTGCCAACACTCCTCAAATATGTATAATATATAGAGCAATTTTATATTTTGTCTTGATATACAACTGACTTCTAAAAAGATATTAGTTATGGTTACTTATGAAGAGTCAAGATAATAACTGATAAAAAGGCAAAGACAAACTTTACCACTTTATCCTATGTTGTTTAATTTTTCATCACAAGCATGGATCACTTTTTTCATTATTTATTGTTATATACTATATCTAACATAAGACTTATTATAATATTTGAGGTATACTAGTTACTAGCATTATGTACATTTACATTGTGGAGCAATCATTACTGCCCATCTCCAGAAATTTATCATCTTCCCACACTGAAACTCTGTACTCATTAAAAATGACTCCAGAGCCAGACAGACAGCTCTGTGGATTAAACACCTACTTAGGCAGACCCAGGGACCAGGATTAGATCCCTGACATGCCATGCTGGTCCCACGCCCAGGCATGCTGAGAGTGATTGAGACTGGGTGTGGTGGTATGCACCTGTAATCCCAGCACTTGGGAGGCTGAAAACAAGAGGATCACTACGAGTCTGAGCTGTGTGGTGGGACCCTGTAGACCCTGCACTAAATATATAAAAAATCAAATAAAGATTCCCATTCTCCCTCTTCTCTAAGAACAAGACTTTTATAACTTAAGAACTTAATATAGAAACATTCTTCCCATGAAAAAAATCCATTCTGCATTCACTGATGAAAGAGCTATCTTAAGACATGATAAGCATACTTATATTTGATACACATCATTTGATAATAAAATCATACTGCGAAGTCAGACTAGCAAGCAGGTTTTGTAGGTTCTATGCAAATAATAATCAGATTTCCTGAAATAGGAAATTCCACAGCACAATATCAGATTGAGGATTCATCTGTATACCATCAGTGTATACAATTTATTAATCATCCCTTATGGGTTTTTTTTTTCACCTCCTAATTGTTGTGATACCTGGTCACTGCTACATCCATACATAGAAACTCTAAAAACACCCTAAGCCTGATGCATGGATATGTATCATTTACCCTTTCCAAGTCCTTTTCTTCTTTCTCTCTCACTAGTTACATGCCGGCAATGAGGATATTGAGAGGGAAGAGTAATCTTATTTATACAAATCTGTGTTATTTTCCCTGAAAATGAGCCTTGTATAATATACACTATATATGTGCTATATGTGCTCACCTGAGAGAAGAGGAAACGCCTGAGGCTAGGAGGTACAAAGACCCGGGCAGAGAGGAGCCAAGATGCAGCTGAGGGACAGCAGAAAAGAGAAAGCAAAGCTTACTATGGAGAGGTCTGGTCATCTGGATCTAGGACACATAACTGAGCCATGATCATTACTAAGATAAAAATATGTAATGTAAATTTTCCCAGAATGTTTTGGTCTTCATTTATCTGCCAGATATATGAAGTAGAGTGAAATTAATTAATTAAGGACAAAGGATTTTCATGTAACCAGTTAAACTTCAAGAACATAACTAGGGGGGAAAGATGCAATGTTGATAGCATTAGCTACATGTAGAAGTTAGCAGATATTAAGGCGTGGCCTCAGAGAGGCACAGATAGAGAAAGATTATAATAAAGAATGGTGAAAACTAAGTGCATCAAATAAATCTTCAGAAAGGTCACCATAGAGGTCTGGGAAAGTGATAACAAAACTATTAATAGATAACCATTTCTTAAATGGTATGTGCCAGTCAGGATTTCCACCTCACTGCAGAAAGAATGACTATCATAAAGAAATCAACCAACAACAAATGTTGGAGGGGCCAGAGAGATGGCTCAGTGGAATAATCACTTCCCTGGCAAGCGCAAGGGCCTGAGTTTAATCCCCAGTTCTGCCAAAAAAAATATTTTTGGAGAGGCTGTGGGGAAAAAGGAACCCTTCTCCACTGTTGGTGGGAATGTAGACTGGTACAACCATTACAGGAATCAGTATAGAGACTTCCTTAAAAAGTAGGACTGGAAATCCCATTCAATCCAGCTATCCCCCTAACTGGGAATTTTCCCAAAAGAACTGAAATCATATCACAGTGAAATCATATCACATATATATATATGTTTATAGCAGCGCAATTTGTCATAGCCAAATCTTGGAAGCAACCAAAATGCCCATCACCTGGTGAATGGATGAAAAAGATGTGGTATTCTTATACAATGGAGTATCACTCAGCTATAAAAAATGATATACTCAAAGCCTTCATATATAAGTGAATGCCACTTGAAGATATACTCATAAGTGAAATAAATCCAGGGATAAGTATACATTAACACACTCACCTTTACTATACCCCTAGGAAGATAGTACTGTCATTTTTCTCCCAGTTTACAGTGAAAAAGCTATGACACACAACAGGAAGAATGCAAGTGTGTCCTATGTTCCAACACGTCACAGATAACAAAAAACAGTGAATGGTCGAGCACATGTTTCTGCTCGTTCCAGAGACACAACCTGCTGCTGAGAAAGGACAGACTGTGGGATAACCTCATGGCAACGCGACATGTCCACAAGGCCATCAGCCTTCCTCTTGCTCTGGTTCTATTCTTTCCTGGAAATTATCTGAATAGAATTTCTGTCTCCCTAGGACCCTAGAATATCTTAGGTTCCAGAAAAAGAACATTTGCCAACATAGTAAGTTAGCATTCTGCCATATTTATCACTTTCTGTAAATTCGATCAACCTAATAGCCCCATAAGGGCTTCAGCTATGAAACTGTGCATTTACAAGCTTCAGAACTAACTCTCTCATGAATGTGATCGCAGAGTGCCGTAGGATCTCATCATTTCTGGTCTATCTACAGGAGTGAAACATTAAAATTAACTTGCAAGACTTAGTATCAGTTTCTCTCTATTCTTTCTGTGTCCACCATTGTGGTCCACCCTAATCCTGCCCCTTCTCTATCCTTTAGCAAGGCTGATTCTTCAAAGGGACCCCTGGTTCCAAGATAAGGGAAGTCACAGGAAGCTTTGTTCACAATTTAGATAAACAAATACATGAAGGGAGGTGGAATTTTAAGAAATAGAGAATGGAGAAGGAGAGCACCCTTCCTACAAACTTTTGTTCTGAGTATCTATAACTTAGATTCACCATGAGATTTCAAGAGCTTCTTTTAATTGAAGATACATTCAACAAAGATATATGGTGCATGCCTATCCTTATACATAGACCCATCCTTATGCTGCCTCTACAGACATAAAGGAAAACTAGACCTCAGAGTTTCACATTCTACAGACCTCAATAAATTCACATCCTAGTCTTTCCCTCATATAACTTGTGTTGATTTAAAGTTTGGCAATTTCAGGCCAGTGAAAGTAACTCAAATATGTGCTAGAGAACATTTTCTATCTCACTACATGTTATGGCTTATATCTAATGTTCCCCCCAAAGCCTCCTCCACTCATAGGTGGGCCTTTTGGGAGGTGATTGGATCATGGGTATGTGACATTATAGTCCACTGATGGATTTATAGTTGGTATGACATTGGGAGGTGAAATCTGGTGGAAAGAGGTGGGTCATTGTGAGCATGGCCCACAATATAGATACAAGATCGATGGATGTAGATATAGGTACAAGCACAGATATAGATGATATATCGATTTTTCTTCCCTTAATGGCTTGATATTTTCTGCCTGCTACAATATGAGCTGTTTCTCCTCTGCAATGCTGCCTTGCCTTGGAATCAGCCAACAATGGACTGAAATTTCCACAGCCTGCAAGTTAAAATAAACCTCTCCTTTAACTTGTGGGTGTCAGATATCTTGTCCCAACAATGAGAAAGTAACTAAGACACTACCTTTTCCTTCTCTCTGTTGACTAACACAAGCATAAAACTTCTTTTTTAAATACTAAATAATGTTTTTCATTAATTTTCTGATTGTTTTATTAATCATTGACTAGGATCCAGATACTACCTTTAGTTCCTTTTTTTTTTTTTTTTTTTTTGCGGAACTGGGGATTGAACTCAGGTCCTTGCACTTGCCAGGCAAGTACTTATTCTACTGAGCCATCTCCCCGTCCCTCCTTTAGCTCCATTAACAATGATAATTCTTACTACTGAATGTTTGAGGAAGGAGATCTGATCATGGTCTTAACTCCATCAGTTAGGAGCTCTGAAGTTTTTCACATCAGTTTCATCATTTGTGCAAAATGTAGGTAATCATAACAATGTCTGCTCACCTTGCTGTCCTGGACCCTAAAAGCACTGTGAGTGTCAGGAACAAGGCCTGCTGTGTCTACTGAACAAGTCAGTCCTGCTCAATGAAGCAAGTATCAGGTATCACATAACCCAACTGCATCTCCAGCCATATGACTAGCACTCTTCCTCTTCTTCACTCCATTCAAGCCCACCTCAGGGCTGGGGAGATAGCTCAGCAGCATAAATACCTGCCTGGCAAGCACAAGGTCCTGAGTTTGATCCCCAGTACAAAAAAAATAGACCCCACTGGCCCTCCTTCTGTGCCTCTAACATGCTGAGCACATGCCTAGCCCAGAGGATAAGACCAGGGTTCCTTAGTCCTGGGATGCTCTGCCTTTGCAAGATGCTCAGGTGTCCACAAATGTCACCACTTTAGAGTGAGTGGCCTTCATTAAAATCCTTGGCCATCCCAATCACTTCTCATCACACAACCCTGTTGTAGTATCCCATCCTTGTTTATGTTGACTTCTTAGCCAGCATAACACAAGGCATATAAATTACCTAAGAGCAAGGATTTGGACTACCTTTTTCATTGTCCTACCCCAGGACCTGGTCCATAGCACACATATTCAAGAAGTAAATGAATGAATGGCCACACATCACAAAGCTTTGGAGATTATTTTAAAAATACATGAACAAGATAATGTGTCCCTGCTATTGGTTCATTTATCTTTATAATCTACAGGTCTCTGCCAGACTATGAATGCTCTCTTGGGGACTTAGTACCAGCACAATAAGGAGGGGAAGGAACAAAAGGGTAGCATTTCTGCACTTACAGACTCAAGCGAGAACACAACTTTTCTTAGACTCAAGTGAAAGCAAAGGATGTTCTCCTGACTGAGATCTCTAGGTTCCTTTTTTTTTTTTTTTTTTTTTTTTTGCCCCTAGGGATTGAACCCAGGACATCTTCAATGCTAGGCAAACATTTCACTGAGCTACACCCACAGCTAGCAAGAACCCTTTAAATACTCCTCCTATTGGCTATCACTAAGGATTGGGCTTCCTTATATGCTCAAAGAATACAATGAAAAGGCAACTGAACAGAAAGCACCTTGAGAGGACACATACTCCACATACTGCCTTCATGCAAGACAGGGGACATTGCTGGAAGATTCAGAAGAATGGCTTCAGGGAGTGGGAAGATGTTTGTGGTTTCCTGCATTCATTGCTGCTTCTTCTGGTAATGGCACATCCATTTTCTTCTATAAATTCATCCTAGGGTCAGTGGGATGCTAACTCAGGTCATCGGCCCTCCTCCCTGAGAACACAGTTGAGCACATTTCTTAAACAGAGCCAATCAGTTTTTCTACATAGGTTTAACTCTTAGCAGGGAAAATTAAAGCATTCATTCATTCTAGCAGTAGCACATTCAAAAGCTATGAATTCAGTCCCACCCTGAAAACCCCCAGAAATTCTATAATACTTTCCCAATTCTGAGCCAGTGTCTCCAACATTCTTCAATTTTTGTGAATTTCCTATTAATTCCTGGTCAAGAAGCAGGGCTCCATTTCTGCGGAGGCCCCCTGGATGCTGTGGGAGGGGGGCTGGGCTAGTCACAGATGGAGTTTCTAGATACTTATACCGCCTACAGTGGACTTGTTTATTCCTGGGTTCCCTAAAGCTTCAAAGAGAGCTCAATCCTAGGCAGTTAGCATCCATGGATAATGGGAGGTTAGAATAAAATAATAAATTAGCAAATACATGTGTCAGTTAAGTCTCCCCAGAATCCAAATGGCTTATATGGCAGTCATATGTGTCAAAAATTGAAAGGGGAAAGAATCCAAGCCAGGCATGGGGAAATCTTCAGACTTCACTATAGAAACTTTTCATAAAAGTAAGTAAACTGATAGCATGAATACAAGGAATATTTGAGGAAAAAATACTCCATCTGTCCCTTTCACAATTTAAAAGTATGAATTTTTCTTTGATGAGCTATTACAGTCTCACCTGATCCCAAAGCAGAACTCACAATAAAGAAGGGATCTAGGGCCAAGGAGATAGCTTGATGGTCTAAATGCCTAACTGGCACATGCAAGGACCCAGGCTCAAGCCCCAGTACCGCATGCCCATGCTGGCCCCACACCATGCCAGCCACCAAAACCAGGTGCGCCTATATTCTCAGTGCTGGGGAGGCTGAGACAGGAGGATCGCTACAAGTTTGAGCTCCATAGTGATACCCTGTACCAAATAAATAAATAAAGTTTTTCAAAATAAAATTAAACAGGGATCTAAGCTGGTGACATGGACTCACCCTGGGGGAGGGTGGTACCTCAACAGCTTGTGGAAAAACCTTCTGGGCCTTCAGTTTCAACTTCCAAGCCCCCAATTCAATGAGCCATCTAAATACTAAGTAACTCAGTTTGACATTTTAAAAGTTGTTTTATAAAAATCTCATCCAAACTGCTTCTTTTCAAGGTCTCCTCTCAGATGTTTATAGAGACAAATGATTAAAATTAAAGGAAAACAAAGTAAATGAAGGGATAATGAATGAAAAAAAAGTAATGAAAAATTATTAGTCTTCAAAGGATTGTTTGTTTGTTTGTTTGTTTTGGCAGAACTGGGGGTTGAATTCAGGTCCTTGCGCTTGCCAGGGAAGTGCTTATTCTGCTGAGCCATCTCCCTGGCCCCCAAAGGATTATAATTAATTTAAAACATATCTAACGCAAGTTTGTAGCCAGGTATGGTGGCACATGCCTATAATCACAGCATTCTGGGAAGCTGAGGGAAGGGATACAAATTCAAGTTTAGGCTTGACAATTTAATGACTTAGTAAGACCTTGTCTCAGAAATAATAATAATAATAATAATAATAGGTTTGGAAACATAAGGTGGTGTAAAGGATTAAGGCTCAATTCCCAGTATTATTTAAAAAAATAAAATCCAAGGGCTAATTTTCCTAGGTGCTATTAAAAAACAAAACAAAATAAAATATTCCATTTATCTCTTACAAAAAATAAATGCAATCACTCAGGGCAGGAGTCAGAGAGGATGAAGGATTTCTCCTTGGCCCACATGAACCAAGCATCAAGGGTTCATCTGAAATCAGAGACAATGCTTCTTTTTAAAATACGACTTAGATAGGAAATAACAAAATAGGGGAGGCAGGTACCAGAGAAGGAAGAGATAATTTTTTCTCTCCCAAATTACCCTAGTGTTGACATTAAAAAGATTAACACTAGATTCTAAGTGACTCTAGAATCCACTTATTTGTCATCTTGGAAACAATAGGTTAACAGTTTTCAAAATAACTGAACAATATAAACAAACAATAGCTTTGACTAATCTAGGATCTATTGATGCCATGAAGTCACCTTCAGGACATTTTCAGAAAAGGATTTGAGTTTGGTTTGTTTTCTTTTAATCTCCTGACAGTGTGAAAAGCCTTGCCTGAAACTGTGTAAAAGGAAGCCATCAGACACGCTAATGGAGACCTTCAATGTGTTCTCCCTGGACTCCTAGCTGCCCTGGAGCTGAAATGTGAAGCTTCTTAGACTGGGAGCTGGCCAAAGGAATTTCACTACCCTTTAAGGCACTCAAGGTAGGCTTCTTTCTAGTGCATTTTCTTTGGTTTTCATTCAGACCATTGTAATCACTAAAATAAATGCTCGGTTTCTAGGCACCTGAGTTGCTGACAGATGCACATATCCAATGAATGTGAAAGTTAAACCTCTCCTCCACATCTGACCCCAAATAGAAGAGAGCCATGTGTGGCACTTTGGCACAATCCATCCATACTCAAATGTTGCTCTGTTTATCCCCACACACACACCTTCTTCACGTTAGGCATATGTATAAACAACTGAACCAATAAAACTATGAGGCTCAACACTTTTATTCATCTAGTATTATTTCTCAAGTCTGGAAATTTTTCAGTTTTTGTGAATTTACCATTGGAGAAGAAAAATCCTTTATAACCACAGACAGGTTTCATAATCACTCCAAAGGAAATGACAAGTTCTTCTTGGGAACAATAATTTCTTTTGCTTTCTGAAATTTGAAGTAAGAAATTTCATTTGTTTTTTTTTCACCAAACCACAAAGATGTATGATGTCATTCTTATACCACAGGAATTGATATAATATGTTCTATCAAAAGATATATGTTCTCATTTCCAATAGAGATGATCAAGTCATACACAGCACTAGGAAGAGTTCAGGCAAAAGCCACATCACTTATTGATTGCTCAAAAACGTATGTATTCTTGCATTTCTCCCTTCCAATAGAAGTTTTCAGGTCTTAAAAATGTTCCCTGACACTGAAAACTGTCAGGAAATATTCAGGACTTTTTTTTCTTTGCAACATTTCCTCTCAGGTTGGGAGCTGCTGTCTAGTTTTCTAGATAAATATGAAAAAAAATGTTTATTGAAAACAAAGACTCCACTTATTAAGCTGTTTTTGTAACAGATTTAGATCTACAAAGATGTCATTGGAAACAATCATGCAGTAAATATCTGCTTTTAAAATAGGGTGAGTTTTATACACATTAGATACTATCTAGCTAATAAATACAAGGACAAAGATGTTGAGGATTATTTTTTCCCCAAGATTAAGTGGCTAATTAGAAACACAGTGGAAACTAGCACCCAAGTATTTTATACCTCCTCTTTTTATTGTATAATTGTAATGGGAGTAAAGAAAATTTGTTACAAAGTGGAGTTAGAAGGGGCCAGGGAAATGACTCAGTGGAATAAGCAAGGGCCTGAGTTCAATCCCTGGTTCTGAGGGAGGAAAAAAAAGTGGAGTTAAAACTAGATTTTGATATACAAAGAAAAACTCAAATACTATTTTCCATTTTCAAAAAATTCTATCATACTTTGTCTCAGTATTAGCACTTTTATACAGCTATGTAAGCCTATTTTTCGTCTTTATAGCACAGCAAACAGATTTGGTCAGATAAACTTAACTGCACTATACTGAAGTGGTGTCACACCCAGAGAACCACCTAAAAGGGAAGGGCTACTGAGGGCTTGGTCATCCAGACATGGAGCAAAGACCCTGACACCCACAGGTTCCTCCACAGTGTGGAGCTTAACTCTCCTCCACTTAGGTGTGGGCTGTACTTATTGGCCTGCTTTCAAGAAATAGAGTGTGGACAGGGGAAAAAGGAATTTTAGAGTGCAAAAATCTGGAAAAAAAAAACACTTCAGCCATGTTATCCAGGTTAACATCACTGGTGACAGATCATGTGAAAAATATTTCATATCCATTTGAAAAATATGTGCATTCTGCATTGTTGGTGCATTGCTCTATCCATGTCACTTAGAATAGGTGTGTTTTCATGTTGTCAGTGTTACATTTGATTATCATGACTCTTTAACCTCCTCTAGTATGTGATGGTTACTTAATTTTTCTTTTCTTTAATGACCTTGAAATTTTGTAGAACACTGGTCAGGTATTTTAAAAAATCTCCCTCAGCTTGGGTTTGTCTTACATTTTTCTCATGGTTAGACAACAGCCTATGGATTTTTGTGAGGAAGATATAAAATATCAATATGATCATACTTATTCCCTTAGGTTATTGTTCTCTTCCTCTAGCTGTTTTACCATTTGTCCATTTTTTTTTTCCTGTATGCTTCCTATTCTATCCTATATTCTATCCTGAATATAAATGGAGCATAGTTTTGAATTCCATGAGTTCTTTTTTCGTTTGTAGGGTATACCAACATTTTACACACTGGTGCTCTGTGAAACTTAGAGGAGAGAGCTGCACTGAGTCCCGACCATACAGAACCTTCAGCCAAGGCTGCCTCCTCAGACAGTCTGACTTTGTTAACCTATGCTTCCTATGGCCAGCTGCTACTCAAAGAGACTATAGGCTCAGCCCCTTCTCTAACTCTCTGATCTGTAAGTCATTCCATCTTCTTTTTTTAATTTTGTTTTATTTATTTATCTATTTTGTTTTTTTGTTTGCTTTGGTGAAACAGGGCATTAAACTCAGGCCCTTGCACTTGCCAGGCAAGTGCTTATTCTGTTGAGCTATATCCCCAACCTCCTCCATCTTCTTTTTTTAAAACATTTTCTTGGGGCCAGGGAGATGGTTCAGTGGAATAAGCGCAAGGGCCTTATTCAATCCCCAGTTCCAGAAAACAAAAAAATTTCTTTTTCTTTTTCTTTTTTTTTATTTAGTACAGGGTCTACAGGGTCTCACTATGTAAATCAGACTCATACGGATTCTCCTGTTTACAGCCTCCCAAGTGCTGGCATTACAGGTGCGCGTCACCCTGACAAAGGCCAGGGATCTGTCAACTCTGAAGACAAAATTTTTTTCACAGTCTTTGGTATGGTCTTTTATACATTTGAGCTCTACATTCTGGGAACACCTTTTTTTTAATAACTGCCCTATGACAAAGGATTTGATTGTTATCTAAATTTCATAAGTTTGACTATCCCTGTGACAATCTTGTATGCCACATTAATTCTTGGGACTCTTAATAAAGAAAAACAGGGCTGGAGATGTAGCTCAGAGATAGTGTTTGCCTAGCATGTGCAAGGCCCTGCCATCAAATACAACTACATGAACAAGAAGCAGGGGGCAAATATATGAGAGACTTGGTAGTGAATCAGTACAAACTCTGGACCACGAAGACCTTTGTGTCTGTAAAGCAGAAATCCTTGTGTTAAAACTGAGCAAAAATAAGAAATTGGAGGGGATGGATTTTTTATTTAATATTTTTACTTTAACCTCTTTAAACATTAGGAAATTTCATCTTTGGACTTCCTAAAGGATTGATAATAGAAGGGTTTTCATTTGGGGAGCCCACTTTTGCCTTTGTTTGCTTGACTGATTGATTGATTGATTGATTGATTACGCCAGTGTCTCACTTGATTAGACAGGCTGGCCTTAAACTCTCAGGCTCAAATCATCTTCCTTCCTGTAGTGAGGACAACAGGCATACACCCTCAGATCCAGCTAATGCACAGGATTTTTGTTCAAATTTTGGGCATTTCTGTTGGAGATAACTTTATTTTGGGATATGCTTATGTTGATACTTAATCTTTATTAGTATCTCTATAGGAATACCTCAACATACAGTAATTTGGAATGGGAATAAAATATGAAGGCAACTTTCAAACTTAGATTCCTTTTATTAATGTCCATTCAACTTGTCCGTTTTAATTCCCTATAGGCTGATGTATGAAGAAATTTATATCATCTATCTGTAGTCTCTTATAGGTCTGGGGAAGCTGTACTTTCTCAAGCCAGTCCATAAATGATGAAAGGCTTAACAGTAAAGTCAAAATGGTCAAGCTAGAAAACTGGGCAGACTAATGAGGGTGTCTTACAGCTTCATGAGAAAGAAGTAACCTAGAGAGTGACATTCATGGGCTTTCTCCCCAGGACTGATGAGTTTGAAAGGAGGAGATAAGCATGTTCTGCTCATGCCTATTCTCCTTTTTGTGGGAACCAGCCAGTCTGTAGGGAACACATGCTCAGTGCTCGCTCATGCTTTAAGTTTTATGCAAACAATGAATTATATCCTTACAGAAGAGCATAGAGCTTGCCGTATCATAAACACTTAATGAGCAATTCTAATTAGAGGCACTACATTAATTTAAACTCATTCAAATGTTTGAAAATTTGGTTAAAGACATCTATTAGAGACAACCTGCCTAGTATGCATGGCACCTTCCACAGAAAAGAGTTGGATGCTTAATCACAAAGATGGTAACATGTTTAAAATCCAATTGAAAGGCATACTATCAAGATGAAGAAATATAATAGTTGGTTTTAAATGTTCCTAAAATTTCTTTCTACTCTAAGTAATGACCATCGGATATATTCCTCTTCCAATAATCTGGTATACATTATTATAGCACTCTGCAGATATTTTGTTCTTCTTCTTCTTGCTTATGATACATAAAAGTAATTTCATCCTTTTCTGTGAGTTTCATCTCTTCTTAACTGACTCTCCAGCTCAAAGATTCTTCAGTCCTTTAGGCCAAGGATTCCAGAGTCTAACAACATGGACCTCTGCCACAGGTGGCCTCAAGAGTCTTCTGCTTCTCACTCTGATTTGGTCTGGCTCACTCCTAGGCCAGAAGCACCAGCATCACCTGATCTCCTGTTACAGTCACAAGCTCAAAGGTCCTAGCCCCACTGCTGTGTCAGAAAATATGTTAACCAAGATGCCAGACCACCCATCGATGGAAAATCTGAGGTGCACTGCTCTAGGGAGAGAGAGGGGAGTACACTCTTAAATGACCCAATGTCATTTAAGGGTCTGCTATTTTGATCATTTATGCTACTGATTTTTTTCTTATGTTTTAATAGAAATTAATAATTTATCTCTGAAGTTATTTAAAGTGCATTTTTAAGGTACCAAAGGGTAATAATCTTTGATCCTTTAAAAAAAAAAAATTCTCTCCGACTTGCCATTTACTATTATACTCTCTATTATTTCTCTCTTCTGTCTTCATAAACCACTTTAAGGGGCAGAGACTGGGTTTTATCTTTCCTTGGCAGCTCCAAGTCTGCCTGTATTCAGATATCTGTAAGTGGTTGTTAATGATTGCAAAAAGAAAAAAAAGAGTGATCCCTTTTATCTTTTGTCCTAAACAACAACCCCATATGCAAAAAGTTAGTCAAACTGCAATTTTCAGCGTCATTATGGAAAAAAGAAACTGAAATTCTTGCTAAAATCAGTACAGATAAAACCTGTCATTTCCTTCCTCCCTTCCAATCTCATTTGCCCTATCACTAAGAGATAAGATAGACCAATTTAGGAACAGGCTGTCTGTCACTACCCAGAGCCTCATCAAACTGCTAGCAGGTTAAATACAGGATTACACTTTTTCCTAGATGTGTTCTATTATTCACAAGTTCTTAAAGATAATCAATATCTCTACAGTCTGAACCAGTCCACTACAAAGCTCTAGGTTTTTTAAAATTTTGTTTATGTAATAACCAAGATCAATTTGTTTAATTTTTCAAAAGACAATTGTTTAATGTTTCATCTTGGCTCTTCTCTCTAATGAATTTTCTGTTAAGAGTAGAAGAGACTTTTTTTCCCCAAGGACTATAACTACATATCATCATACTGCCTTTTTCATAAGCAGCTCTCCAGCTTAAAAAGGGGGAATGTTTTCCTTACCCTCATGCTCTTACTATTTATTATGGGTACTGTAGGAGAATTTAATTTCTGCCTGGTGATCCAGAATCCTGAACATCTTTCTGGCTGATGTTCCAGAGGCTGAATATATCATGGCTTTTTCAAAGTAGTCTTCACCCTTCAATGCAAATTTTCACATTTTATTTGTGTTTCTTGGTAATCCACCAAACTATCCTATTTCCTTTGCCCAATTCTTTGTATGCTCATTCAGTACTTTTTTTTTTTTTTTTTTTTTTTTTTTTTTTTTTTTTTTTTTTTTTTTTTTTTTTTTTTTTTTTTTTTTTTTTTTTTTTTTTTTTGTCTTTTTGAGACAGGGTCTCACTATGCAGCTCAGGCTGGCCTTAAGTTCACTTTGTAGCTCAGGCTGGTCTCGAACTCACAACAATCCTCCTGCCTCAGCCTCCCGAGTGCTAGGATTACAGGCATGCGCCACCACGCCCGGCTAGTACTTTTTTGAAGTATATGTTTATTTACCTCCTTTCCTGTAATTTTATAGTCCTAGAGAAATATTATTCATAAATGTTATATAATGACTCTTTAATATTGCAGTGGTCATATAACATGTAAATAATAGGTAATAATATATAAGATATAACATAAGTTCTTAGCATCACACTATAAACAAAGCAGTCTAGATGTGATATCACAGCATTTTCTCCCCAAGCTCATTTTCTTTGCTGATAAAAAAAAAAGAGAAAGAACCTTGATTAAATTAGAAAACGTTTCCTGATCCCACCAAGTATATTGTTAGATGCAGATCCCAAAAAAGCCCTCCATTCCAAGATACTTCTTCATGTTCTTACTGCTGCTGCCCTACCTCAGGCCCATGAGACTTACATGCAATATTACATTAAATTTTTTATTTTTGACTTCATGTCCTAATTATTCATGGGAAAAAAATGTTTTACCAGCACCATCTAAGCCTCTTGAGCAGTAGTGCATTTTTTGTCTCCTAGAACTCAGCAAAATACCTTATATTTACCATTACTCCGAGGCTTTTATATAATTCTCAGCATGGGGCTGGGAGATGGCTCAGGGGAATAAGCACTTCCCTGGCAAGTGTAAGGGCCTGAGTTCAATCCCCAGTTCTGCCAAAAAAAAAAAAAAAAAAAAATTCTCAGCACCTGATACAACCTTAAACACCAAAACTACTTGTTGATTTAATCCTCTGACTGGCTTTAGCTACTTTTGACTGGCAATGTCCTTTTGACAGGTAATGTCCAGTTGAGATTAATTACTTAGAAAAGTAAAGCAAATACTAATCATAACTTTCAGCCTGTTTTCCTCTACAAGAAAACTAGCAGAAATCAACAGACTGGATGCTTCAGACTGAATCTATTATGTGGTCACAAGTTGGTATGTCACCTCTTTATTTTGTTTAGAAGCCACTAAAGGTAGCACAGAACCATATAATCTTACTCTAAGCATAGGATTTCAATTTATTTATTGTCCAAGAACATAATCCAACATCTATAAATTATTCGTTAATTTTCCTTTAAAATTTCACCTGCTCTTTGCAGGACACAAAATGAAGATGAAAGCACTTTAAATTTTACAGGCTAGACACAAATTAGCATAATTCCTAATAAACATTAATATTTGTTTTTAATGAAAATAATCTCCACTTTATACATATGGTGTATAGCTGTATCAGTTTTTAACAAAAAAAAAATCTGTCACAATATTTGGACATGTATATTCACATGAATTTCAAAACAGAACTATGTATCACAGTTCTATTATATTTATTCATAATCTTACTTGGAAAAGCAATTAATAGACAGAAGTATAAAAAAATCACACCCATACACTTAAAGCATGTACACACACATATACCTATTATTATATAGCCTGGACAGTGTCTGGAATCCACTTTACAATAAAAACTCTGGTTCCTTTTTAATAATGTGATGCATTTAATTATAAAAAGCAGGATGCTTAAATATTTTTATTATGTATATTAGAAATTAAGTTATAGTTACGCTCCCTTGCTGCTTAGATTTCAGTGAAAATCACTGAATACTTGTACTTTACCTCAAGTAACAACGGCTATATCATCATTAGCCATCTTCAAAGACTGGGAGGTCTTCACACCTTTCTCTCAAGTTTCCCTTGCCAGGGCTAAAAACCAAAAGGATACTATAAATGTCATGTTGTAAATGATAAATCTCATTTTTATGGACCTGGAAGTTAATTTTGCTTACGAGCACTTTTATGGACTTGGAAGCTAAAAAATAAAAGCATCTAGGTCTGCAAGATCAAAACCTTTCCTTCCATTGAGGAGTATTTGCCTTTTTCCTGCACATTCACCATTGGTTTCATTTTCTTCTTGGTATTTTTTCACTAGTAAGAGGTATAAGCTTGAAACAATACACTTAATTAAGGCAGCTATTCACCCAGCCTCTCAATTGAAAGCAATTTTTTTAATTATATATAGGAAACAATAAAACTGTACTAGAAAGCCTTTCATACTTACTGCTGCCCTTTCTTCCTGCTGATGAAGTTGACTTTTTCAGAGCTCTACACTCCTCCTAAGGACTTCTGGAAAGGCTAGCCCAGGTACAAGGGGTGAGCTCTGACTCATCTATAGCATTCACAATCATGAATGAGATTAGGAAGAGGAATGTCACCAGGTCTAGACAGCAGAATCCCATTTCTTCCCCTACTTATTACAGTCCTCCCAAGGAACCTACTCACTACTCCCATGGAAAGTGATAATGATGGAACAGAAACACAGAGGCTGGGTCACTAGTAACACTAGTGAGCCTCTGAATTACCCATCCCTGAAACTGCACTAATTCTAAACTATTCATACTATAAGATAATAAATTACCTTGAATTAGTTGAATTAGTTGGGTCGTTATTTTCAAGTGAAAATTAATTTCCTTCCTTCATGTGCTATGGGTGCCTGCCAGTTAGCTCAGTTGTTTGAGCACCTGCTTACGCAAATGTAGTCAGGTACAGGATCTCACCATGGTTCAATCCCCAGCTCCACATGCCTTACCAGACTCAGCCCTTAAGGCAGCCTGAGCCAACCAAAATAAAACTCATCATGTGCAATTTGTGGCAAGTAATATCTCACTATTAGCAGCCAAAGAAAAAGAGAAAGGTGAAAAGCAAAGCTTGAGCATGAAAATCCATCATTACTGTCTCACATAATCCTAGTGTTGAGTCACTCATGCCACAACCCATCACAGAACACTAAATTTTCTAGCATTTTGCTGAATACCAAGAATGTGAAAATTAACACAATGTAAACCCATAGACCAGTGGATGAAACACATCCACAAAAATTTTTACCTCAATGTGATTAGATACTACTTAGATACAGAAAGCTAAACTGGCACCTAATTCTAGCTGGTGATGAGAAGCTATTGATCTAGCTGAGTTACAGGAAATAGACTATTCAGGGAAGAGTCTCCTATACATACACTGCTTCTCACCTTTTTGGCTAAAATCAAGTAAAGTGTCCTATGGATACAATCAGCCTGTAAACTGGGCCTGTTCTTTTCACCTGTAAATTGAGTCTGTGCTTTTCTCCCATACTATAGAATTACAAATCTCACAGATCTCCATCTCAGGGGAACATCACTATTGAGTGAATACCATATCTCTCAACTTCAAAACCATGCAAATAAATGGTTTGCATTTGAATCTAGCCCATTAAATGAACAATGGCAACATCAGTAATACACATTCGAGATGTCTTGCAGACAGACCCAAACCACAAATCAACTCCAACCCCAGACCCTAAGGCCCCTGTCCTAGGGCTCTCATTACTTTCTCATTGTATACCTCTTTCTGCCTATTAATTCTTTGTACACCTCTCACTGATGCATCCTAGGATTCTTTTCTCTGATGCAAACCTACAACCTACATGGAGTGAGTTGAAATCTCCATTTCTTCTTTGGTGGGAGCCTGTGGACCCTTTCCACTGATAAGATAGTGACTGTCTTTATCCTAGGAAGGGGTTATAAACTACGACAAATAACAGAGAGACTCTATCCAGTGTACTTCTTAGGAACACTGCTCTCTGACAGTAAAAGTGATGATAAATCTGAAAAAGAAAGGGAGAGAGGGACTTGCATCAATCCAAGACCTCAAAAATGGTAAAGACTGAGAGAAGTTGAAAGAAAAGAATATGAGAGGACCCTGATAGATGGTCAAGTGAATGGAGGGAAGGCATAGGCAGCCTGAGCTGATTATCACTATGGACTGGATAATGAAGGGAGATGAGTCTGTCACCTAGAAAGAGAAGAAGCTTATGGGGAGAAATATGGCACAGTGTGACAGGCAGGAGAAACTGGCCTGGTCAGCAGCCAGGGAAGAACAAAATACATGCTGCCAGTGAGCAGCCCATTCCTTTTTCCCTGCAGCAACGTTAAAACCTCTTGAATGGGCTAGGGAGATTGCTCAGCAGCATAAGCACCCAGTGCCCAACCCTGCATGCCTGCGGTCTCACCCCATCCTCTGGGGTGGGAGGGGATACCTTGCAGCCCTAGAACCAAGCACGGTGGCACACACCTATAATCCCATCACTTGGGAGGTTGAAATAGGAGGATCTCTGCGAGTTTGAGACCAGCTTGGAGGCTACCAAAGTGATCACTAGACCAACCCGAACTGCATAGCAAGACCTTGTCTCAAAAACAAAACAAAAAACCCTTTTGAGGACAATCTTGAAATATGCATTATCAACACAACTATCAAGGGACTCCCATGCCTAGCCCCTTCCAATTCCTAACAGAAAACTAATTTATTTTATGAAACTGAATAAAACACAATGTAATAAAAAGAAAAATGGGGGCTGGGGAGATAGCTCATCAGAATAAGCGCTTCCCTGGCAAGCACAAGGACCTAAATTCAATCCCTGGTTCTGTACAAAAAAAAAAGGAAGATGAATATCTTTCTACACTTAGAAGCATGAGTCCAAAATTAAAAGGAACCAACTGAAAAGGATTTTCTATTTTAATTTTATTAGTTGATCTATAATACATTGTGTAAGTACCACAGTTAATTTATGTATATTACACAGAAAATATATACAAATATAGTTTAGGTACCTTCTGATTAGATTCCTAAAAATACAGATGTTATCTATGAATAAGTCTGTTGTTGAGTGTATTTGGTACAGGGTCTCACTACACAGCTCGGGCTCAGCATGGCCAAGGGCAAGGCCAATGCAGCATGTGGTGCAGGGGATGGAACCCCAGGAGCTGAATCTGCTCAGCTATCTTGCCAGACCTATGAATAAGTTTATTTGCAGTCTTCAGTGAACGTTTTTATCAAAGAGAAACTAAAGGCAGCACATTTTGGCTTAAAGCAGGTGCCTGGAGAGCAGGGCCCCATCTCCCTCCCTCCACATCCTCATTTTCTTTAGCTGGGGAAGTAAAACTTGGAGCCAGCTCATAAAATCAGCAATGGCTGCACCAATACTTCTCTACAATACACCACATTTACATGAGAAGTAGCTGAAGTTGAGCTAACTACCTTAGGAAAACTATTGAATGTATAGGAATTCAAGTGGTAAGGGATGCCCACCATTCATTCAAAAAAAATTCATGGAGAAACTATTGCGGGTAAAGATCACACTAAGATACATCTCCTGTTTTTAAGGAGAACACAAATATTTTTTGCTAAGGTGAAGAGAGTGAACTGCAGCAGCACCAGAAGCTGCAGGGCATGCTTTATAGTTAAGTGGGATATAACCTAGCTCTTCAAACTAAAGTTTACAAGAGGCAGAAACATGAAGGGGAAAGAGTATTCCAAGCGGAAATGGGAAGTACAGCCTGAGGGGGGGGAAAAACTCAATCCAATAAAAACAGGTTAAATGCTCAGCAGAATGCAAATATCTTCTCTGAAATGACATCTCACAGGCCTGTGACACTACCCAGTTGCCTCCATAGCCTTCCCTATGAATCACAGTTATGTCTTTACAGATGTCTCTCCCCAGCTATGACACTAAATCATAAAGATGCAGGACTGTGATTTTGTCATCTTTGCATTCACAGTATGTATTACCATACTCAGTACAGGATTGGTATTCAACATCTTATTACAGTCTGGCTTTTGCTCATCAAGGAAGGCTCTGTGGAAGGAGAGTTCTGTGGGAGAGGTGATAACTTGGAAGACAAAATAAGAAGTAAAGCTTGGAGCCAGCTCATAAAAAAACTCCCACCTCATAATTAAAGAGATTAGATTTGATAGAGACTGTAGGCTATTTTCATCATAAGAGATGGTCAGTAGATAGCCAGGCAAGAGCCTATTACCAAGGTCATGAAAATCAGAGAATGTGAGAGACAGTATGAGAAACAGAGAATGTGGCAGCTGCTTAGAATCCAATAGGTATTATTATTTCCAATCTTGAGATAATGAAACTGAAGACCCCTATAAATAGGACCCCTATGGATTCTTAAGTCCAACCTTCCTTACCAGGCACATCTGACTCTAAAACCAAAGGATTCTTCCGAGAAAATATAGGGAACCCCGTGGAAGAAAAAGAGGCACACTCTTCCTACAGGACTGGAGGCTATCAGCTCCTGTCCAGTGAATGGTGCACATCCACATGGCAGTGTAAGTTCTGCAAGGATTAAACCTTCTGAAGAATGTTAGATGCCAAACTTAGACTGTGCAAAGGTCATAGTTCTGTCTTGTTTTGTTTTGTGTGTTTTTTAATTCAGAGTAGGTGGCACAAAAGCAAAACAAGTGATGACCTCTGCTTGGCCTAAATTTCTACATAAAATTTTCCAGTCTTGGATAACCATGCAAGGTATATTTAGAAATATACCTATTTTTCTCTTCTCTTTGAAGGCATGAACTTGCTCTATTTTTATATTTTTCTTAACACCTCATACATATATGAAGCTCTATAATACCTTACACTGACTTAGATGCCATTAGTTTAGGAATAAGCTGGCAAGACAAAGACAGAGCAATAGCCTAAAACCCCAAACTTATGGTGTGGATCATGGCTTTTGGAAATATTTTTTAATTACAGGATGTAATTTATCAAGAAAGGACAGAGAAGGTGGAAAGAGGGAAAGGAGAGAGGCACAGGGAAGACCGCAAACTTCATTTTATAGCATACAGTTATACTTTTCTGAAGGCAGCCTCTTAAAGCATGTTGATATCAGAAGGCAAAATTTTAAATCAGCTTAAATTTTTTTGTCAGGTCACAACAAACATCAACACAAGCATGGAAAAACATTAAGATCCTCACTGCCTGGAATAAAGGTATGCAGGAGTAAAGTGAAAAAAAGAGAAGGAATGCCTACGTCCTTTTTGAAAGAAAACAAAGCCCCAGGCAATAAAGATGGTGACTCTCTGTCTTATAACAAATCACAGAGTGAGGAAATAGCTGAATTAGAAGAAATGCAGACACAGACTGAGAAGAACAGGACACAGTCTTATAATGCAGCATTGCCATTGTAAAGAAAATCATTTTAAAATATCCCAGAACAGGCATTCCTTGGAGTACTGATATGTCTTTCTCCCACCCACTTTTTTTCATAATAAATGATTCAAAGTCTTGTTTTGTTTTTTAAATTCATACAATTGGTATATAATTCATGTCATTATACAACTGGCTGTTTTTCCTCAACTCGTCTCCAAGACCTAGATGTATATGAGTATAAAACCTTATTCATTCCTTTTGAGGCTTCAGAATATGAACCACATTAGGGCCCCATTCCCTATTCATGAGCATGACGGATGCTCCTATCATTCATTACTACAGTACTACAAACATCACTATCTTCTCTTTTTGTGTACCTGCATGCTACTATGCTCCATTTGTACCATGTCAGCTTCACTAACCTGGTACTGCGTTTCCTAGAATTTTCTTCATTGTTCTGAGTTATCATAAGCCACAAGAGTTATTTTACCCAAGATCTGGCAAATAGAGTGAAGCAGGAGGGCAGGCCTGCAGCTCACTAGCTCCTGCAGATCTTCAAGTTCTCTGCCTCCCAGGCAAGATGGACAAGCATCTTCCTGAAAAAGGACATAAGCTTCTTCTGCAGGTTACTCCACCATGAGAGCTGAAAGCTTGGAGAGGATGAGTAACCCTTGCAGGCTCCTGGCCATCAGCTCATCCAACTTGAACATATTCTTAATGTCTATCATTCCTCCATGACTGCTTAACCCGCTAACTTTAAGATGCGCTACTTAGATACAGAAGCAACTTGTCTCCTCTGAACTGCTTAAAGCAAAAACTTATAATCAAGTCCTATTTTACATCATACTTAGGGGCTCTGTTTTGTTAACCCAATCCTGGCTACATAGGGATGTTTTATAAGTCAGAGAACTTAGCCTAAACTGCTCTCTTCTCCAACCACCTCACTCCTTTTTGCCTCCTTTGGGGCTTGGATAAGAAGTACCTGCCTAGGAAAGAAAAGTGGTCCATATCAAAATTGGATAACATCCCACCTCCTCCATTGACATTCCTTCCTCCCTTTCGAAGGCACTGTCCACTCTTTGCTCAGAAACTACCTCACCAGTGGAGTTAGTTCCACTGGTAAATTCCAGGGAATTCCTTCCTTGCCTACAAAGGAGGTAACTGCCTTATCTTTGAAATAAAAGAAATTCACTTTCTTGATGTTAAGTAGGAAACACATATCACTTGAAAACAATGAATAAGTCAACATAGCACTTTACTAGGGGCTTCCCCCTTATTAGGGTTTCATCATATTGAAACAGACAAGATTGAACAAAAGAAAAAAATAATTAGTTTTTAAAGCCAATGGTGTAGCTGAGGAAGGCAATAAGACATATGTAAAATCTAATACATTTAGTTATCCCAAGGAAAAATGGACATAGATGAATATTACTTTCTAAGAGACTTTCATATGAAAAAACTAAATTGAATAGCACTCTTAGTAGGAGGCCAACAGCCAGCTTTAGCATCAATGCAGAAGCAAAGAAGAGATTACGTGGTAGCTTTTCTTGCAAGTAAGAAAACTGCTCATGCCTTCAAAGCTACAAAATATTGAAAGCTCATACTTCAAAGAAAAAAAAAAACTAGGGCACAACAATAAAAGGCTGAAATGTACCAACTCTCACTTTTTCAATAAGATTATTTATCCTACCAAATTAATGCTCCTCCCTCAAGTTAGGATTTAATGAGGGATTGGAAAAAGGCTCAGTTTAACCTTTGTTGTTCCACTTCTTTTCAGAGAAACATAGCCAGGCAGGAAGAGAAAGAACCCTACACAGGCTGAATACTTTCCTTCCATGCAACTTCTATCAAGTTTTGGTTTTCAAATAGACATCTGAAATCATTTCCAGAAAAGTACAAGGTAAAACAAGATTTTTGGTTTGGTTTTGTTTTAGCAAACTAAGTACTAGAACAGACAGGTGGTCTGAGTTATCATTGTACTTAAGACTCCACATGTGATGGTAAGGACTGTATCTTTATGTATCTATGAGAATCCACATTTAGAGTAAAGGGCAAATATAAGCATGGTAATGCTCAAGTTTTATCTCTATCAAATACACAAATCTCAATCAAGAAAGTGGCTCCAGAGAACTACCAACAGCTCTTTGTTTTCCATTGCAAAGTCTTTAGCAGTAAGCAATTGAAGACCCAAATAAAGATGGCCTCAACTCTAAGGGAATTCATTTTCTTACAAAACAAAAGTGAGAAGGTAGTCAGCTCCAGACCTAATTACCCAGCCATTCAAAGCACAGTCATGGAGTCAGGGCCTTTCCATCTGCATGCTTCATCACTGCAGAGTCAGCTACATCTTCTCATGGTCACAAGACAATGACAGTACCACATCCTCAAATACCAGTGCCCCAAAGCTAGAATCTTTTCTTAAGAGCCAGGGTGCTCAGAAATTGCTTCTCACTCCTTACCTAGATGAGTTATGGTTTATTTCAAAGCCCTCATACTTAAGAATGAGACTTCCACAGTCAGCTCAGGCCAGGCTTAGGCCAGTGGACTGCTTCTCAGCTCTGGCTCAGCCACTGATAGGCTGATTCTAGGCCAGTGATGATTCAGTATAAGAATAAAATGGGGGGGGCAGTACGGAGGGGCATAGCTCAGCAGATTAAAGTGCCAGCAAGCAGGCGAAAGGGCCCAGGGTTTGATCCTAGGGCCTGCAGTCCCAGCCCTGTCCCTGGGGCGTGCTGAGACAGTGATTCAGAGGCTGTAATCCCTGTTCTTGGGAGGCTGTAAATAGGCGGATCACTACGAGTCTGATCTAATAGTGAGATCCTTAACACCCTATAGACCCTTCCCTAAAATACAAAATTAAAAAAAGAAAGAAAAAATAAAGTACTTATCAGGGATAAAAGGGGAACTTTTTTTTTTCCTTCACGGAACAAGGGACTGAACTCAGGCCCTTGGACTTGCCAGGCAAATGCTTATTCTACTAAGGTATCTCCTTGGCCCTCAAAGCGGAACTTTCTACCATTTTTCCAGTTTGATATTTTACCTCTTAAGAAGCCTGATGAATAAAATATTAGCAGGTAGCAACTCTAGCTGAGGCAGACTTATATTTGTAATCAGGGCTCTTGTAAAATGAGCAACACAAAAACTTTTCCAGGCAACACTTACCCAAAATATTGTAACAACAAATGCTCAAAAACTACCAAACTTCCTTACTGAGAAAACTTTAAAAGTCTTATATATGAGCAAGTTCCAAAATACTGTTTCTTAAAAATAGTCATCTTCAACCTGGCATGCTCTGTTGACAAACATAACACTCAAGCCCCCAAATCATCCAGTGCTCCTGTGTGGTGACAGACCTGCCAAGTACAGGGACCACTGAAGAGCAGACATGTGTGTCAGGGCTTTACCGTTAGGGCACTCCAACTCACTGACTACAACATTAGACCAACGGTTAGACACCTAGCCTTAATGCAGGCAGGGACAAAAAAAAGTCCTTCCCTGAGGCTTACCAGACAAACAACAAGAAAACTACCATTCTACTACTTATTCTTTTCTTTTTAATCCTGCCAAGCTTGGACCCTGATTGCCAATGGAAAAAGAATGGCCAAAGCGCTTTCATGTGCTCTATCATTCATACACATGCACACGCACACGCATACACACATCAGAGACAATCTGGGCTGTGTGGGGACAGGGGATAAATTGATGTATCCAGCCAACCTCTGGTTGTGAATGCACCAGCACTGGCAAGTTGCATAAATGGCCCCAACTTTCACAACTCCCTGTATCCAAAACTTTTGCTATGAAACTTCGCAGTCCCCTACCCCCTTCCATGAGAAGAGTGTATTTCCCCATCCCCTGACTTGGAGCTTGGCCAGATGTCTGACTGAAATGTTAGCAGAGATGACATTAGCAAGGCCCTTAATGTTTTCGTACTCACCAAGAGAAGAGCATGCCTCTGCTTACGTGCTGGGTAAAGGCAGACACGAAGAACAGTACAGGGAGCCAACCACATGCTTGCAGCACAGCCCATGTGGCCTCACTCTGTTGCTGCATGAACCACTGTTCTCCACTGAGATCACCAGAGCTGGGCCACCTTAGCCATGTGAGCTACACAAGGCCTGCTATCTCATGTCACTGAGCTAGGCATGCCAGTTTGTTACTCAGAAATGTCTGACCAACACACTAGTAATGGAGCCAATAGATTAATTCCATTCTTTCAGCTGATGTTTTTTTTTTTTTTTTTTTTTTTTTTTTGTCTTTTTGAGACAGGGTCTCACTATGCAGTTCAGGCTGGCCTTAAGCTCACTTTGTAGCTCAGGCTGGTCTCGAACTCACAACAATCCTGCTGCCTCAGCCTCTCGAGTGCTGGGATTACAGGCCTGCGCCACCACGCCCGGCTCAAAAAAAGGACAGGGTCTCTCTCTCTCTTTTTTTTTTTAATGCAGAGCCAGGGATTGAACTCAGGCCCTTGTGCTTGCCAGGCAAGTGCTTATTCTACTGAGCCGTCTCCCCAGCCACAGCTGATGTTTTTGGTTGTCTAGTTGGGTTTCTTTTGATTATTTGCTTATTAGCCTATGTTTGTTTGGGTTTTTTTTTTTTTTGGTTTTTTTGTTTTGTTTTGTTTTTGGCAGAACTGGGGATTGAACTCAGGCCCTTGCACTTGCCAGGGAAGCGCTTATTCTACTGAGCCATCTCCCTAGCCCATGTTTGTAAAACAAAATAATTATATTCACCTTGAGAACTGGAACATTTATACACTGCATCTTCACTGTTTTTGCCTTCCCCCTTCACCCTCTCCATCTTTCCTTCTATCCCCTTCATATCTCCAAAGTGTCCACCTTCCTGTCTCCTATCATCTTTTTTTAACTGTGCCCATTAAATTGTTTATATTTTGTGTTTCTCATACTAGAGAAACTATGGGTACTTAACTTTCTGTCCTGATTTATTGTACTTAACATTGTGGTCTCAAGAGCCATCCATTTTCCCACAAATGCTTCAAATTTATTCTTCTTTATGGTAGAACAGTACCCTATTATATATAAATACCACATTCTTTTTCATTTGTTAATGGCTATTTAGGCCACAATTTAGCCATACATGTTCAAGTAAGATGGCATCTTGATGTTGTTTTGATTTGTATTTCTCATTAATGACCAAAGATACTGAAAATTTTTTCTTTTACTTAGTGGTCATTTGAGTTCCTGAGAGATGTTTGATTACTTCAATTGCCCATTTTTTGATTGGGTCTTTCATTTTGGGGAGTCTAGTTTTTTTGAATTCTTCATATAGTCTAGATGTTACTCCTTGGTCTGAGGAGTAGCTGGAAAAAATTTTCCCATTCTATAGTTGTTTCTTCATTCTGTTAGTTGTTTCTTTTGCTGCACAGAAGGTTTTTAACTTGATACAATCTCATTTGTTGATTTTTGAGTATATATCTTGTCCAAGCACGGTTCTGTTCGGGCCGTCCTTATCAATTTCTTTTGCCAGCACATTATACATTATTTCTGTTTTTTTTGTTTTTGTTTTTGTTTTTCTTTTATGTATTTGGTACAGGGTCTCACTATGCAGCTCAGACTCCTAGTGACCCCCATTTTGAGCCTAGTAGAACTGAGATTAGAGACATGTGCTACCACACCTAGTCTCAGTGGTCCGCTCAGCATGTTCAGGAACCGGGCCTGCATGGTCTGTGGTGCCAGGGATCAAACCCCAGTCCCTGCACTTGCCTAAGCAAGGTGCTTAGTCCACAGAGCTCTCTTGCCAGCCCTATTATTTCTGTTTCTTATGTCTAGGCTTTTAATATACTTTTACTTAAAATTAGTAGAGTCAGAAACATAGATCTGAATTTATTCTGGAATTTATTCATTCCAGCGCCATTTGTTAGAAACTATCTTTTCTCCAATGTATGTTATTGGTCCCTCTATCAAAAATCAGACAGCTGGAGGTGCTTCAGGCAGTCTCTGTGTCCTCTATTCAGTTCCACTGGCCAACATGTTATTCTTTTAATTGAGTTTATTGGTATAATTCACATTCATCATAGGGAATTTGTACCTGTGCATGATATATCTTGATTTTTCCCCATTCTCCATCAACCAATGAATAATGATAAAGAATTATGGGCATTTTTTACAATGGAGTACTACTCAGCCATTAAAAAGGATGATATTCAGACATTTTTAGGTAAATGGATGCACCTTGAGAACATACTCATAAGTGAGGTAAATTGGACACACATTGTAAATACACTGTTTCTCTGATGTGAGGAACTGAAATTGTAAATAAGGGCAAAAATGTATGGAAGAGGAACTAGGAAGAGATGAGGGAAAGGAAAAAAATAGGAGTTGAAGGAACATGTATTTTTATTCCAGTCCCATTGTTTTTATTCTTATATGTCTTAGTAGCCTGCTATTGAGACCTACTACCCAACACTACAGCTTAAGGGACAGGTTTATTTTGGCTCAAGTTTCAAAAGGTTCAGTCCATGGAAGGTAGACTCAAACACAGAAATACCAAGGTGGAAGGGCCTGCCACAGGGAAACAGCTCACATCATGTGGCCTGGGAAGCAGAAGGAGCCAGGTCATGCCCCTGGCGGCCCCCTCTTCCGACCAAGCCCCCTCCCTCCCAACAGTGCATTCTGTCATGAGCTCCTCAATGGTTCAGCAATCACCCCCCAGGATCTAAACCCCTTCCCAAAGCCCCACCTTTGAGAATATGATGCCTCAGGGGGACATTCAAGGTCCAAACCACCACAACACTCTAATTTGAAGTATAACTTGAGGTCTGAGGTCACAATCCCTCCTATATTGCTCTTTTTGCTCAAGGATGTTTTGGCTATTCTAGGTCTCTTGTGGTTCCATGTAAATTTTAAAATTTGTTCTAGTTCTCTAAAAAATGCTGGTGGCACTGTGATTGGGATTGTGTGAAATATGCACATTAGTTTTGGCAGTATGGCCATTTTGACACTATCGCACCTGCCTGTCCATGGTGTCTTTCCATTTTCTAAATTCTTTTCGGTTTCTCTTTTCAAAGCACCATAGTTTTTGTTATAGAGATGTTTCTCTTATTTTGTTGAACAGGACTGTTGGGAGTAGACACCGTTGCATTGTTCTTAGTTTTAGAAGAAATGCTTTCAGCTTTTCCCTATTGAGTATGATATTAGCAGTGGGTTTGTCATATCTGGCTTCCATCAGTTTAAGGTAAGATCTATGCTACTGTATTATTTTCATCATAGTTTTGGCCATAAATGCTCGCTTGTTTTTACTTTTTTATTTTTACTTTTGTCTTTTTGAGACAGGGTCTTGCTATGCAGCACAGGCTGGCCTTAAGCTCACAAAGATCCTCATGCCTCAGCCTCCCAAGTGCTAGGATTACAGGAGTGTGTGCCCAGCTGTTTGCTTATTCTTAAACACCAATGTGAAGACTAGAAAAGGGAAAGGTTTCTTGTCTGTGTTGTCTTCTGTATATATACCCTAAACCAATACAAATATGTTATGACATTGTAGGTACTCAATAAATATTTGATGAATAAAGCCAGTGCTTGTTGAATATCTGCCACTTCAAGCAAGTTTTGACTTGTAGTGCAAGCCACAAGTCACACATTTGTTTTTCTTTGATCCTGTAATGTATAGTTATGACACAAAAATCACATCAGTAGAATTTGATAGTACTCATCTTAATGGGTGTGAGGCAGTATCTCATTGTGATTTTAATTCTCATTTCTCAGATTAGTAATGCTGAGAGTATGTATATCTTCTTAAGAGATTTGTCTGTTCAAGCCTTTGGCCTATTTTTAAATAAGATTGTTTTGTTATGTTGAGTTGTGGGAGTTCTTTATATATTCTGGATATTAACTTCTTACGAAACACATGACTTGTAAATATCTTCTCCCATTCTGTGGGACTGCCTTCTCATTGTTACTCATGTCATTTGATGCAGAACAGTTTTTAGCCTTAATATAAACTTAGTTTTTCTTTTGTTGGCTTATGATTTTGGTATCATATTCAAGTCATAAAGGTTTTTTCTTGATTTCTCTTGGAAGTTTCATACTTTATATGTGGTACTGGCAACTGAACTCAGTACCCTTGAATTAAGCTACATCACATCCTATATTATTTTATTTCATATTTGAGACAGCATCTCTCTATATTGCCTAGTCTGGGCTAGAACTTGCAATCCTCCTGCCTCAGTCTGCTGAGTAGCTGGGATTACAGGTGTACCACCATGCCTAATTCACATTTCTAGCTCTTATGCTTTGGTCTATTGGCATTTTAAGTTCTTCCTTATTTCTTTCTCTCTTCCCCTCCTTTCTTTCTTCATTCCTTCCTTATTTTGTTTCTTCTTTCCTATCCTTTTTCCTGAGGTCAAACTCAGAGCCCCACAGTATTAGGCAAGCTTCCTACCACTAAGCTGTATTCTCAGCTCTTGAGTTGTTTTTTATATATAGCATAAGGCAAGAATTAAACTTCAGTCTTTTACATGTGGAGATCCACTTGTCCCAACACCATTTGTTGACAAGGCTTTTATCTCCAAATTGAATGGTCTTGTGTCTCTTGTCAAAAAATGTTTAGGTCTAGGTATGGCAGCACATGCTTATAATCCTAGCATTTGGAAAGCTGAGGCAGGAGGAGCCCTGCAAGTTTGAGGCCAGCCTGGGTTTCAGTGTGAGTTCAAGGCCAGCCTGAACTGTACAGTGAAACTCTGCCTCCAAAACACCAAAAAAAAAAAAAAAATTAAAATCATTTGACCATATCTTCGAGGGTTATTTCTGAGTTTTCAAGTGTATATCACTGGTCAGTATATCTTGTCATTATGTCAATACCATACCATTTTGAGGACTGCTGCTTTGTAATACTCTTAAGTCAGGAAATATGAGACCCTCCCTTGATTTAAATCTTTTTTCAGAGTGTTTCAGATGTTCAAGGTCCTCTTTTGGGATTTCATATGAAATTTAATATAGTTTTTTTCCTGAAAAAAATACCAATGTGATTTTCTCAGGGTGCAATGAATATACAGATTGCTTTGGTAGTATTGACATTTTACAATATTAACTCCTATAATCCATGAATTCATGATGTCTGTTTCCTGTTTGTTTATAGTTTTAGTTCACATATCTTTACTTGTTTATTCATAAGAATTTTATTCTTTTTTGATGCTATTATAAATTAGAGTTGGTTTTTGGGGGGGGCTTTTTTTTTGGTAGAACCAGGGATTGAACTCAGGCCCTTGAGCTTGCCAGGGAAGTGCTTATTCCACTGAGCCATCTTCCTGGCCCAGGTTTTCTTAATTTTCTTAAATTTATTTCTTAATTAGAATTTTTCTTAATTTCCTTTTTAGATTGTTTATATTGTATATAGAAACACAAGTTTTTAATGGATTGAGTTTTGTATCCTCAACTCTCCTGATTTAATTTACTGCTCCTGATGGCTTTTTACTAAAATCTTTAGGAGTTTCTGTATATAAGTTCATGTAATCTGTGGAGAGAAGTATTTTTTTTTCTACCAGAAATTGCACACAGAACCGTCGCTCTTGCCAGGAAGATGCTATGACACTGAGTTATATCTCCAGCCCAATTTAGCTTCTTTTTAATTGGATTTTTATTTCATTTTCCTTATCCACCTTCTCCATTCTTCTGGCTAGAACTTCTAGTAGTATGTTGAATAAAAGCAGAAAAAGTAAGCATTTTTGTATTGTTCTAAATCTCAGAGAAAAAGTTTTAAAATTTACCTTCAGCATGACATTACCTATGAAGCTTTTGTAACATATGTTACATTTAGGTAGCTTCCTTTTATTTCTGATTTGAAGAATACTTTAATCACAAAGGATTGTTCAGTTTTTTTCTCATTAGTTGAAATTTAATTATGTGTGTTTCCCCCTTCATTCTGTTTGTGAGGTATATAGGTTGAGTATCCCTAATTCAAAAGTCCAAAATCTGAAATGCAGTTTTAGGGTACAGTTCTGAGGTACTATTTTTTGGCTAGCTTGTGTGAAATTCTGGATTTGAGCTCCAGCGCAAAAAAAAAACAAAATTCCATCAAATTTGAAACTTTTTGAGTATCAATATGATGCTTCAAATGGAAAATTCCAGATTTTTTCCTCAGTCAATATTCACCTTCATTTTAAAAAATTGTATAAAATTACCTTCAAGCTGTAACTATAAGGTAAAAGGATTTTTTTTTAGGCAGAACCAGGGACTGAACTCATGCCCTTGTGCTTGCCAGGCAGGCGCTTGTTCTACTGAGCTATCTCCCTGGCCCCTGGTAAAATGAATTTTGTGTTTATTTAGACTTCAATCCGTTTTTTTCATTTGTGTATTTTGGTATAGGGTTTCAATACACAGATTGGACTCATGGTGATCCTCCCATTCTCAGCCTCTCCAGCACTGGGATTACAGGCATTTGCCACCATGACTGTTCTAGCTCATCAGATCAGCTTGCCTCAGAGGCAGGGCCAGTGTAGCATGAGGGACCCAGGGACCTGAGCCATTGTCCCTGCACTTGCCAAAGCAGGTGCTTTGTCCACTGAGCTATCTTGCCAGCCCCAGGTCTGATCTTTAAGCTATCTCAAAAAATACATACAAGTATTCCTAAATTCAAAATAAAATGAAATATGAAAGACTGATGGACCCAAGTATTTCAGATAGGGGACACACAACATGTATTTCATTGATTGCTTTTTATTTATTGAACCATCTTTGTATTCCAGGTGTAAATATCACTTAATGACAGCATATAATCTTGTAAATGTGCTGTTTAATTCCCTCTGTCATCGTTTTGCTGGTGACTTTTTATCAATGGTCTTCATGGTTACTGTACTTGTCTACAGTTTTCTTTCCTAATAATGTCTTTGACTTTGGTATCAGGATTAATCGCATAGAATGTATATTAAAATGAGTACAGTATTACCTCCTCTTCAACTTTTTGGAATAGAGATGTATTTGGTATTCTTTTTAAATGTTTTGCTTAGGCCGGGCGTGGTGGCGCATGCCTGTAATCCCAGCACTCGGGAGGCTGAGGCAGGAGGATTGTTGTGAGTTCGAGACCAGCCTGAGCTACAAAGTGAGCTTAAGGCCAGCCTGAACTGCACAGTGAGACCCTGTCTCAAAAAAAAAGACAAAAAAAAAAATAAATAAATAAAAAATAAAATAAATAAATGTTTTGCTTAGAAATCACCAGAGAAGCTATGACAGTAAATTTGGTAGAAATCAATTTGACTGGGTCACAGAGTGTCCACATATTTAGTTAAATATTTGTGTCTACACGGGTGTTTTAAGATAAGATTAGCATTTGAATTGGTGGACTCAGTAAGAGAGATTGTCCTCTTCATTATGTGTGACATCTATTATGGTGTCTAGTTGTCCCCCCAAAGCTTCATGTAAGTTATGGAGCAGACATGGCTGGAGGAGCAACAAGTGGTTTGAGGGGCTGGGCCAGAGGACCAGGGCGGGGCCCAATGGTTGGGGCCAGAAAAATGCAAACCTTTCAACTGGCTAACCTATGCTTTCTCAGAGATGTAGAGGGTCATCCTGGACATGACAGCACCCCAGCCTCTCCTCCAGTATTTTGAAACCTCCAGTAACTGTGAGCTAAATAAACCTTTTCTACCCTTATTTTGAGTGTCAGGTATTTGTCCCAGCAACAAGAGAAGACTAACTAATACAATATCCAATCCATTGAGAGAATAAATACAAGACAAGGCAAAAACAAAGAGGATTAATCTTTCTGCCTGCCTATTTGAACTGAGACATTGATCTGCTGCCTTCAGATTAAGATATCACAGGCTCCCCTGGGTTTCAGGCATTTGGGCCTAGACTGAATGAACTATACCTCCAGCTTTCCCAAATCTCCAGCTTGCAAATGGCAGGACATGAGACTTCTCAAACTTTTTTATAACAGTATGAGCTGATATACTTCATTATAGATCGTAGATTTTTTTTTTTTTTTTTTTCATATTGGTTCTCTGTCTGTCTTTTTTTTCAGTGCTTAATCTTCTACTGGAGACTCCTCCTCTCTGGGGAGCAATCATCCCTCTTTGTCCAGCCTCCTGAAGCTCACTTTTGGGTGTAGTGTGAGGTGTTATGCTCTGTTCTCTGAAAGCACATGGCATGGGGAAGGGTCTGCTGCCCTATCTCTGAGCAGGGCAGTGAGCACGTGTTTATGTGAGGATGTACATATAGTGTGCACAACACCAGGATACAGGGACCCTACCTCCTGGGGCCAGTGGTCATCCCAGAAGTAGGCAGGCCATGGTCAATGCCTGAGCTCTCTTGAAGGACCTTCTCCTGTGTTTCCTGGTCCTGCCCTCTGGCACCTCTTCCCAGACAATGGTCCTTTGCTGCAAGGCTCAGAGACACCCTTGGATCTCTATGTCATGGTGTACCCCCTGCCTGGTCCTATGCTTTCTGTGGACCATTTCCTCCCCTGGAGCCTACAGGGAGGATGATGGAGTCTTAGGGACAAGATGAGTGCATGGGGAGCAACGATGGGGCAGAGCCGGGCATGGGGAGCTGGGAGGCCTAGTCCTCTTTATCCCTGGTGCCATGTTTGGGGATGCAGGTAAACTCCACATAGTCCAAGTTGCCCTTCTTGTGGTTGGGTGCCTCCTGGTATATATTACCCACTTCTTCATCGGTGAAAAAAATTGGTCACCCATGGTGGTGAGCAGCTCCTACAGGTGGTCCTCATAGATAAAGCCCGACGCCTCCTCATGGAAGCAAGTAAGGCTTTGTGGATCATGTCCTTGGGGTCTGTGCCATTCAGCTTCTCCCCAGACATGGTGAGGAACATGGTGGAGTTGATGGACCCCAGGGCTTCTTTCATCATGGCCTTCAGGTATTCATCCATGAAGTTCTTCCCTAGTGAGGCCAGCATGTCATGCAGTTCCTCCTTGTCAATGAAGCCGTCTCTGTTCTGATCAATCATATTGAAGGCTTCCTTAAACTCTTGGACCTGGGACTGGTCAAACATTGTGACATTGGATATAGCCCACTGTGGCCACTTCTTGGTGGTCTTGGCCTTGGCTGTCTTGCTGGACATTGTGGTTTCAGGCAGGTGGGTCTCTAGATGTGCATATAGATCTTGGAGCTAGTGACTATTTGCTGGGGCTCAGGTTCTGCCTGGTTCTGTTTCTCCACAGAACCTAATACAAAATGCATCAGGGCTTTACTTTCTCAGTAAGTTTTTGATTACTGATTCAAACTTCCTATTAGAGATCTGCATGAATTTTTTATTTTGTCACAAAAGATGAAATCTTTTTTTCTTTTTCCTTGAGACAGGACCCCACTAATGTAGTTTAGGCTTGTCGTGAACTATCTGTATAACTCAGGCTGGCCTTAACTCTCAGAAATCCTCCTGCCTACACTATGCAGGTGTTAGGATTACATGTGTGTGCTACTTTGCCCAACTGAAAGTTGAACTCTTGACAAGTTTTGTGTTTCTAGGAATTAAACTATTTCATATAAGTTACCTAAGTTGTTACAGTACAACTATTATTTTGTCTTTTTTTTTCTGATCAAGTCTCATTTATTATATGGAAGCCAGCCATATATATAAGGTTAGCTGACGCAATCCTGAGCAAGGAAGGGTAAACGGGGTGGGAAATGCACACGTGAGGAGGTAACTAAGCAACTATGGTGGGGGGGTCTATGAAGATCTTACCCATGGAGTGGAGAATGTGGGTGAAAGGGCACAAGTAACTAGGCAAATGGCAGGAAGTCTACCCTGGGGGGGCGGGGTAGCAGGAGACTTAGGGAAATAGGGACTTAACTCAGCAGAGGAATAGAAATTTAAGAAATATGGCTGAGGCAAATATAAAATGAATGATAATCACAGGTTTCCCACAGGTCCCCCTTTTTTCTTTAATTATTGAGAGGCGATTTTTTTTTTGTCTTTTTTGAGACAGGGTTTCACTACACAGTTCAGGATGGCTTTGAACTCATTTTGCAGCCCAAGCTGACCTCAAACTCCCATTGATCCTCCTGCCTCAGCTTCCCGAGCGCTGGAATTACAGACGTGCACCACCAAAAGTACAACTTCTGATTAGATACTATTATCCTTTTAATTTCTAATTTTAGTTATTTGAGTACTGTCAAAGCTAATGACTTATCAAGTTTGTTGATCTTTTTAAAGAGCTAACTCAGTTTTATTTTCTCTTCTCCTTTTGTCTTTTAATCTTTACAATGTCCTTCTGCTAGATTTGTTTGCTTTTCCTTTTCTAGTTCTTCAGTGTATAAAGTTAAGGTTGTTAATTTGAGATCTCTCTCCTTTTTAAATAAACATTTACAATCATAAATTTACCTTAAAATGCTGCTTTACTATCACTCACAGATTTCAGTACACTGGGCTTGCATTTTTATTTGCTTCAAGTTACTTTGTAATATCTCTTGCTATTTCTTCTTTGTCCCAGGGGCCCTGCCTGCCTTTAGCTCAGTTGCTTAAGCACCTGCTCATGCAAAGGCAGTCAGGAGCAGGATGCTGCAGTTCGATCCCCAGCTCCACCTGCCTTACCAGACCTGCCCTTCAGTCAGCGTGAGCCACCAAAAAAATATCCTTTTAGAGGGCCTGCCCATTAGCTCAGTCATTTAAGTGTGTGCTTAAGTGAAGGCAGTTCGGTGCAGGATACTGTGGTTCGATCCCCAGATCTTCATGCCTTCCCAGAACTGCCTTTAAGGCATCCTGAGACAGCCAAAAAAATATCCTTCTTCGTTGACTCATTGTATATTTTACAATGTTTTTAATATTTATATATCCATAAATTTTCCTATTTTTCTTCTGTTGATTTTTAGTTTTACTCAATTGTGATTATAGAAAATATTATGTATAATTTGAACCTTTATACTTTATTTATATTAAAACCTGTTTTATTAAGGCCTGTATAAAATCCTAACTATAAAATATTCTACAGATTATTCAACTGGGGAAAAATACATTTTTATTAGTATTAGGTGGAATGTTTTATATATACCTTCAGTTGTTTCTTCAATTTTTAATAATCTTATATATAAGATAGTAATTCTTCACCAATATATGTTACAAATGTTTTGTTTAATTTGTCAGTTGTCCTTTGACTTTACCTGTAATAATTTCTTAACATGAAAAAAAGAAAGAAAAGAAAAAGAGAAAAAAGAGCCAATTTTAAAACATTTTTAACTGCTTCAGGACTTTTGATATGTAGTATCTTTA